>JAFVLL020039207.1:0-25000 GCA_021397915.2 Tor tambroides | reverse complement strand
CAGCGGTCAGCGAGAGAAAGCGAAAGAAGGTCAGAGTAGATGAACTGTGGTCAATGAGTCAGTGTTTGATCCTGCCAAGAACGAACTTCCAGGCCCCATAAACAGGTTCCTGTCAGCTGGAGGCAAAATACAGTAAGTCCTTTAATTATTGCAGTCACAAACAAGACGGGATGAGGAACTTCAGGTCAGACGGAGATGTTTTATAAGAGCAGAGATTCAGTCACTGTGGTTAGACGGGGACTTTCTGACTCTTATCCCAACACAATGGAAAATGTTTGTTTTGCACAATAAAGCACTGTATAATTCTCTAAGGCCGTGTTTCTCAAACAGGGGCCCGGGGCTCACCAGGGGGCCTCAGCAAATTTTCAAGGGGGCCGCATAAAAGTATTTCCATTTAATAAATTAATATTAATATGTGAAAATAATCTAAATTCAGTTGGCTAAATATAAACACATAAAATCTAAATGCAAACTGAAATTTTAGTTTTATTTATTTATTAATAAGATAATATTTTAATTAATACGTTATTATTCATATATTAAATAATCTAAATCTGATTTAAACAATAAAAATAAACACATAAAATCCAAATTAAAACGGAAATCATGTTTCTTTGTGTTTATTAATAAGATAATCTAATTAATAAATTATTATCAATATAATAATCTGAATATAAATTAAAATGCTAAAAATATACACAAAAAATGTAATCATATTTATTTTTATTTGGCATAAATTATCACTGTTTTTACTGAAGAACATACAGTTCTGGAATACGGAAGATATCTTCTGGAAACAGAAAATTAATTGTGGTTAATTAATACAATATGTTAATTCAGTACATGAATCAAAAAGTGTGAAAACAAGCAGATTTGTTATTCTAGCAGAAATTTATTGGGAGAAAATGGTGTTGGAATTTACTTTGAAACAATTTTCACTGATCTCTCAATGAATACCTTGGTACATATCCGAGAAAAAAAAAAACAAGAAAAAAAAAACATGGTATGGACTGGAAAACTGGGTCGGGCTTTCTGGGATGGCACTCATATGGTTCAGGTCATACTTAGAAGGGAGAGGTTATTATGTGAGTATAGGAGAGCGTAAGTCTAAGTGGACAGCCATGACATGCGGAGTCCCACAAGGCTCAATTCTTGCACCGCTCTTGTTTAGCCTGTATATGCTCCCACTAAGTCAGATAATGAGGAAGAACCAAATTGCCTATCACAGCTATGCTGATGATACCCAGGTTTACCTAGCCTTATCTCCAAATAACTATAGCCCCATTGACTCCCTCTGCCAATGCATTGATGAAATTAACAGTTGGATGTGCCAAAACTTTCTTCAACTAAACAAGGAGAAAACTGAAGTCATTGCATTTGGAAACAAAGATAAAGTTCTCAAGGTAAATGCATATCTTGACTCTAGGGGTCAAACAACTAAAATCAAGTCAGGAATCTTGGTGTGATTCTGGAGACAGACCTTAGTTTCAGTAGTCATGTCAAAGCAGTAACTAAATCAGCATACTATCTCAAAAACATTGCAAGAATTAGATGTTTTGTTTCCAGACAAGATTTGGAGAAACTTGTTCGTGCCTTTATCACCAGCAGCGTGGATTATTGTAATGGTCTCCTCACCGGCCGTCCCAAGAAGACCATTAGACAGCTGCAGCTCACCCAGAATGCTGCTGCCAGGATTCTGACTGGAACCAGAAAATCTGAGCATATCACACCAGTCCTCAGGTCCTTACACTGGCTTCCAGTTACATTTAGGATTGATTTTAAAGTACTTTTACTCGTTTATAAATCACTCAATGGCCTAGGACCTAAATACATTGCTGATATGCTCACTGAATATAAACCTAACAGACCACTCAGTTAGAAATACCAAGGGTTCACACCAAACAAGGGGAGTCCGCTTTTAGCTATTATGCTGCGCACAGTTGGAACCAGCTTCCAGAAGAGATCAGATGTGTTAAAACATTAGCCACATTTAAATCCAGACTCAAAACTCGTCTGTTTAGCTGTGCATTTGTTGAATGAGCACTGTGCTATGTCCGAACTGACTGCACTGCATTTATGTATAATCATTTCTATGTTTAACTGTTTTAAATTCATTTTAAATCCATTTCTATATCATTTTAAAATTCCTTGTTTTTATTATTATTTTAATTCCTTGTTTTTATTGCTGTGATTATTATTTTTAATGACTATTTCACTTTCTTTTATGTAAAGCACTTTGAATTACCACTGTGTATGAAATGTGCTATATAAATAAACTTGCCTTGCCTTGCCTATGGTACCATTTTTTTTTTTTTTTTCCTGTCAGCTATCTGTTATTGCTGTAGGTGCTTGCTAGGGATAGATAGGCTGTTGCTAAGGTCTATTTTTGTACATTGTTAGGTTGTTTTGTATGTTGCAGTGCTATTTCAGTGTTAATATGTGCATGTTATTCACTGTGCACCTGTATTTAAAGAATCCATCAAAGAGCAAGAAAAAGAAAAACTCATCTTGAAATTTGTTTGTTGCGTATCCAAATAAAAGGATTACATGCCGAGATACTAGCAATCTTCTTTTATTCTTATAAAGTGCAAAAAAGTGCTCAGTGCATGTTAAAATCAACAAACGTATTTCTCATTCATTTCAGTGCACATGCCTCCCCTAGTAAAAAATATATATACTTAAATGTATTTGAAATACATTTCTTTCATGCAAAGTATACTACAAATACATTTTCATATTTATGTACTTAATAAAATACCATGCAATTGTACTTTTAGCATTCTAAACTGGTATACTTAAATTCTGCTAATTTGGAACAACTAATTTTGTACTTAATGCACTTTAATAGTGCTAAAGAAGTGCTGAAGTCCAATTAAAGACATATTTAGTAAATTTAATAGTGCTAAAGTGGAACTATTGTGAGTATACTTCAGGTACACTTTAACTATTTTGCATTTTAAGACCAATATTATTCATAAATCATACAATCCTCATCAAAAGTGACATTACAACACATTCTTGACTTAATATTATGAAATGTGCATTGTGCACAAGTTGTACTCCATATAAAGTTTAATCATAATTTTTATTTCAGTAAGTCTCGAGTTATCTGTCAGTAAGTATGTTAATAGATTTGAACCAAACTTAGTATGAAGTAAATATATTAGTTTTTAATTAGGTACCTTACATGAGTATAATTAACAAAACTCCAAGTGCAAATGTTCATTTTTAGGTGGACTGTGCCTGTGCTTCTGCTCTGTTTAGGGATTGTAAAATGTACTTTTAATCTAATACAGAGCACAGCAAGAGGAGGTCAGAGAGCCAGAGAGGATCTAGCATCTGATGATATATTCCTGACGACAGACTCGATCTTCTCTGCGCTCAAGAGCAATTATGAAGCTGAAAGACTTGCCGAAAACAACAGGCTCTGTTTACAGAAACACTGTAACTATAACCACATCTGAAGCCTTGCATCAACAAACACAGTCACTTTTTAGAGCCAACTAATCCACGAATCGGTCAGGAACCTCCCGCTGTGGATGACTCCCACGTCTCAGACGGGACAGACGGGTCAGAGCCGGGCCGGGAGTGTTTGGATGCGTCTTTCTTGGAAATGACAACTCATTGGGTGCCGATGTTTCAGCTATAGTCTCGAAACGAGAGCTGAAGTTCAAAGAAAAATGACTGGTTTGGAGGTAACGATGAGGTGTCTCTGTGAAGTTTAGGAGGTTTTGGTCATGATGGGTAAACTGGGAAACGCTCAGGATGTTCTTACAAACCTCAAAGCTTTGGATGAATCGTTTCTGCGCCGCGTGTCACAGATGCCAAAGCAAACGCAGTTTTTGCTCATTATCGCGTGCTTAACTCTGTGTGTTTGCATGTTGAGTGACGCTGGCCTTCAGAGCCAAAAGTCACCGCCAAGCCGGCAAAAGGGGGGACGTCTGTCACCGAACGCTCAGGAAAGTAAACAGGAGGAATCCAGAAGAGAGGAGTGCGTTTTTCCAAACGTCTTCCTCAGCTGCTCGTGTCTCATTGGAAAGATTGACCTGTTTTTTCTTTCTTTTCGCCACAAATATTAAAGATGTTTTTCTTGGAGCCTATTAAGGAGAGTCATGCTTCTTCATTTTTGTAAAAACAACCCCAACGGCTCCAAATCATCATGACAGATTTGTGCTTTTTATAAAACAGGCCGACAAAGGAAAATACAGGGTAATACGGCTAGCAAATTTAGCTTATGAACTCCATATGACGAAAACTTATATTTATTTGAAATATAATATAAAAAGTGCAAAAAATATATGCATGTTTAATAAAGTTTTTCTAAATATATTTTCAGAAATATATTTTCTTCCAATATATTTAATTTAAATATATTTCTTAAAATCGTTTTAAAAATGCATATTTTGCTCACCATACATTTGAATCCGAGAAATCGCGTTTGAAGAAAAACTTCATTTGTTATCTATAACTTGTGTGAACATAAGACATTTGAATCTGCAAGGAACATAGTGTTCATAAAATAAAATAAAATAAAATAAAATAATAAAAAAACAAAATAAAATAAAATAAAATAAAATAATACAATAAAATACATTTGATCCACATTTGCATTTAGCCAAAATGTAGGCTACTTTAAGATAGGAAATGCATTTTCTTGCCCCTGAAATACATTTTGAAATATATTTGAAAGTTGAAAGTAACTATTTTCAATTTCTGGTTTTATTGGGTTTCTTCTGTCAATTTTACTTTTTGTCTTCATCATTCTATCTGACAGTAAAACTTTCAAACCTCGAGCCTTTAAAACTATTTTACACATTTAGGCCAGGCTTTGTCAAGCCAACATCAACGTTTGTCATCAAACTTTATCTGTCTAGTTATTTTATAGTAAAGTCATGAAGTAAAATAACAAAACAGCAATTCATTTTAATGTTTAATGTTTAAAAAAACAACTTGTGTCATCTGACTTTTGTCAAAATCACTTTAAAACACGATCCTTTAGTGACTTCATGCTTTAATACAGCTGAATGCATAAAGTGCACGTCACTTTTCACTGCGTTTTAGGCAGTGTTTTGCTCAGCGACAGACAAGGTCTCGGATGAAGGAGGAATGAACCCTTCTGACCCGGACTGATTCCCAGCGCTCTCGTGAGCGTGATCGGCTCTATTTTGATTTTATGACATTCCTGCCCCATTTTCTTTGTCTGACATGAATGTGGGCAAAATTAAACAGAGTCCTGACCTGATTAACATGAAGCAACCCAGTGTTTCAGTCCACACGCACATACCCAAGGCTGAACAGATGGTTGAGACTGTCTATCTGTCTGTCCATCTAGTTGTCTGTCTGTAAACTATTTTAAAGGGATGGTTCATTAAAAATAATCATTATATAATCTTTTTCTCATGTCATTCCAAACTTGTTTTGAAAAATGTTGTTTTGGACCCCATTGATTTTCACTGTAAGGACAAAAATGTGTGTTTAGCAGAACAAAGAAAGCCATACAGTTTTCATTTTTAGGTGAAAATGTCTTTTGAAAGCTGACATAAATCTTTCCATTTTAGTTCATTTTTATTTCTGTTTAGTGATATTAGTGGCACAGACGTTTGAATGCATCGCACTGGAACTCGTGACAGGAGCGTCAAACTGTCCTTTCCAAACTGAAAAGACAAAAAACGGAGCAGAAGTCCTGTCTTTATGAATATCCACAGGCTCTGTGCTCCGTATGAAGGAGGATTTTTCATGTGCAGATGCTGATGAGAAGCACATGACTGTGGCATTCTCTCTTCAGACTGGGTCAGTGGAACAAACGTGCTCCTCCTCCTCGTTTCTTCTTCTTTTCTTCTGTATATGTTTGTTTATTCTAGCTATCCTCCATCTGAACCTGAAGCAGTAACTCAAGTGGTGACCCCATGTTGTAGAAGCCACAGTAAAACTACAGGTTATTCACTTTGATTGCATATTAGAGTGATTTCTGAAGATCATGTGACACTGAAGACTGGAGTAATGATGCTGAAAATTCAGCTTTGATCACAGAAATAAATTATAGTTTAACAGATATTCACATAGAAAACAGCTGTTTAAAATTGTAAAACATATTTCAAATTTTCACTGTATTTTTATCAAATATATGCAGCCTCGGTGAGCAGAAAAGACTTCTTTCAAAAACATAAAAAAGAAAATGTGATTAACCATTTAGTTCTCTAAGCCTACATTATTATTTTACTTGCAATCATATACAGATATAATATAATACTAAAAATGATAATAAAATAAGCTCATATGATTTTCTTTAATGATATGAAAATGTATAATGTTTATATAATTAATTATTTATGGTATAATATATCTGCTATATAATTTGCCTTATTTGGATGGCAAAATGTGATTGAAATATAAATTGCACAATTATTGATTTTTTTTCCAAAGAATTGCAATTAGACTGAATAACCATAATCATATAATTAATCAAAGGCCTAATCTAAGCACAGTTGTTGAGATCTCAAGAAGTTTAATTCTTCACTGGAAATTTGGGAATTGAACATAATTCCCATGTAAGTCCCATAATTCTCCAGTGGTTCAAGTCTTACCTCTCCGGTAGATCCTTTAAGGGTGTCTTGGAGGGGTGAGGTTTCTAAGTCGCAACTTCTTGCTACTGGGGTTCCTCAAGGCTCAGTACTTGGACCACTTCTCTTCTCCATCTACATGTCATCTTTAGGATCTGTCATACAGAAGCATGGTTTTTCCTATCACTGCTATGCTGATGACACTCAACTCTACCTCTCATTCCAACCAGATGATTCGACGGTAGCTGTCCGCATTGCAGCCTGCCTGACAGACATTTCTGGCTGGATGACGGTTCATCACCTTCAACTCAACCTTGCTAAGACAGAACTGCTCGTGGTCTCAGCCAACCCAGCACTTCATCACAACCTCGCTATACAGATAGGTACCAACCATAACTCCTTCCATGACAGCCAGGAACCTTGGAGTTGTGATGGATGATCAGTTAAGCTTCACAGACCATATTCCTACAACGGCCCGGTCCTGCAGGTTTGCCTTATACAACATTAGAAAGATTAGACCCTTCCTAACAGAGCGGACTGCACAACTCCTTGTCCAAGCTCTTGTTCTCTCCAGACTGGATTATTGTATTGCTCTCTTGGCGGGCCTTCTTGCATGTACTATCAAGCCTCTGCAACTGATCCAGAATACAGCAGCCAGAGTGGTCTTCAATGAGCCGAAGAAAGCTCATGTCAAACCTCTCTTCATCAGCTTGCACTGGCTGCCAATAGCCGCTCACCTCAAATTCAAGGTACTGATGCTTGCCTACAAGACAACCACTGTGCTGCACCAATATACCTAAACTCGCTAGTTCAGACCTACGTGTCCTCCAGAAGCTTGGGTTCTGCAAATGAACAACACCTCGTGGTGCCATCCCAAAGAGGCACAAAATCACCCTCATGGACCATTTCTGGACTGTCCTCAGCTGGTGGAACGACCTGTCTCAATCCAAGAAGCTGAGTCTTTAGCCATTTTCAAAAAACCTCTAAAGGCATATCTTTTTCGCCATCACCTGAACAATTAATACTAGCACTTACCTATTCTATTCTATTTGTTTTGGTCTAATTTATTTATAAAAATAAAAAAAAAAATTAAAAAATCCTTGCTATGTGCACTGTGCTAGACTAACTGAGACTTGTCACAGCACTTGTATATTGTTGCTCTCTCGTTGGTCTGTTTGCTTCTACTTTGTAAGTCGCTTTGGATAAAAGCGTCTGCCAAATGACTAAATGTAAATTTAAATGTAATTTAAAAATATATATATATTTTATATCTTTTTGACACGTCACTGTTTAACATCTGAGCTGATGGTTGACCTGCTTCTAAAAAATAAATTCTCTGTGGAGAACATCAGGATTTTGACTCCTGGAGCTTGACTTTTGCACTCAGAGTTGTCTAAATTGCTAGGTAAGACTGTCTCAGAGTCATTTCAATGATATTAAAGCAGACGTAATGCTGTGAAGGTCAGGTTATGGGTCTGGTTATTCTGGAGTTACCAGAGCAGCTGCTTTATGGTCACACAGAACCGTTTTAGCGACTGTGGTTTTCTGCAGTATGTGGGATTTCTAAGAATAACGTTTGTGGTGACAAACGAACAATTAAAGCGGGACGTGAGAAATAATGTTCCAACTCACCGGTCTGAGACTTTACATGACTAAATCTCACAACAATCATCTCAGCTTAAAATAGTTCAACTACACACTTCTTTCCATACAATTACTGGAATCACTTTGTGTGAAGAAAATATTCCATTGAAGTTGGTTTTCTCTAAAAACCTACCACTCAAACCACAGTCACACATGGACACTTTGACATACTGTATGTGGGTCAAAGATGAAAAGGGGTTTTCAAGCATCAAAACAATAAAAGTTTAATACAGATCTACATTTTTTCATACATTAGAATGTGTCCCTTTTTCTATGTGTATATAAAAATACTTTTGTCCATTTAATTTGATGCAGACCCCAAAATGGGACGTCTCAACTTTGAAACATGTATGTGAATGTTTTAAACTTAATATGTAAGCGTAAACAAGATTTAAGAGCTGATTATTATAAAGAGCAAGGAAGATGATGACTTGTATTGGGTCTGATTGTCACACAAAGTTTATATTGACAACTATTTTATTACACCACATTTATGTTTCAAAAAAAAAAGAAGAAGCATGAACATTCTGTTAAACATCTTTTGTGTTCCACAGAAGAAAGAAGATTTTTAGAGGGAATTGTTCCTTTAAGGAATGCGTCTTGTGTTTTGAGATTATTACTAAATCCATATATTTTGACGAGATATTTAATTGAAATAGTTCTAGTGGAAACCTTTCAATGCACTCTACCTGAAACTGAAGCGCTGCGGTTGGCATTCCTGATCTCTGGTTACTGCAAGCAGAACCTGCAGATCCTGCACTCGAGGCTCGTCTGCATTGAGCCGTGTTGTTGTTGTTGTTGTTTGGCTCGTGCTGCAGACACACTGTCTGCTCTTTAGGGGACGCAGGAATGTTGGCTGAACTTTCTCTCCGTGACAAAATAAACTTGGACGAGAGCGCGTTGAGCTTCAGCTGTATGGAGGGTTAAAGTTCTTCTAGACGACTTTGATTTCGATTGGATCTGAGGAGCCAAGGAGAAAAACAGAGGCTGTTCTGTGACTGATGTTTTTTACATTGTTTGGACATTCTGGGTGGTTACTAGGATGTTCTTAATGGTTGATGTGGTGTTGCTAGGTGGCCGCTATGGCATTCTGGGTTGTTGCTAGGTATTCTGGGTGTTCTCAGTGATTGATATGGCATTGCTAGGTGGTTGCTAGGGAATTATAGGTTGTTGCTAGGTATTCTGGGTGTTCTCAGTGGTTGATATGGCATTGCTAGGTGGTTGCTATGGCATTCTGGGTGGTTGCTAGGTATTCTGGCTGTTCTCAGTGGTTCATATGGCATTGCTAGGGCATTCTGGGTTGTTGATAGGTATTCTAGGTGTTCTCAGAAGGTTTATATGGCATTGCTAAGTGGTCACAAGGATATTCTGGGTTGTTGCTAGGTGTTTCGGGTGTTCTCAGTGGTTAATATGGCATTGCTAAGTGGTTGCTAGGGCATTCTGGGTTATTGCTAGGTATTCTGGGTGTTCTCAGTGATTGATATGGCATTGCTAGGTGGTTGCTAGGGCATTTTGCATGGTTTCTAGGTATTCTGGGTGTTCTCAGCGATTGATATGGCATTGCTATGTGGTTGCTATGGCATTCTGGGTGGTTGCTAGGTATCCTGGCTGTTCTCAGTGGTTGATATGGCATTGCTAGGTGGTCACTAGGACATTCTGGGTTGTTGCTATGTGTTCCAGGTGTTCTCAGTGGTTGATATGGCGTTGCTAGGTGGTTGCTAGGGCATTCTGGGTTGTTGCTAGGTATTCTGGGTGTTCTCAGTGATTGATATGGCATTGCTAGGTGGTTGCTATGGAATTATAGGTTGTTGCTAGGTATTCTGGGTGTTCTCAGTGGTTAATATGGCATTCTGGGTGATCGCTAGGTATTCTGGCTGTTCTCAGTGGTTGATATGGCATTGCTAGGGCATTCTGGGTTGTTGCTAGGTATTCTGGGTGTTCTTAATGATTGATATGGCATTGCTAGGTGGTTGCTGGGGCATTCTGGGTTGTTGCTAGGTGTTCTGGGTGTTCTCAGTGGTTCATATGCAGTTACTAGGATGTCCTTAGTGGTTTCTAGGTGGTTACTAGGCCACTCTGGGTGGTCATATGTGTATTCTGTTCCTACATTTCTAGATTTATATGTAGAAAAAATAAGGAAAATATACATGTACATACTAGTGTGTTTCAGGTGGTTGCTATAGTGTTGCTATGCAGGTAACTAGGGTGTTTCTATGCTCTTCTGCTCTCTAGATATGGCTTGAGCCCCTCAGGTTTGATCACATCACTATATGAGCGCTAGTAGAGATGATTGACATAACAAACAGCACTAATGATCCACAGACATCGTATTTGGTAAGTCCTCAGGTGACATCTGAGAAACGAGGCCAAACCATAGTTTCTCAGGAAGTCGGGATGCTGTCTAATGCCTGTGTGGTTTGAACATCTGCTCTTTCACTTATACGGCTGAAACGTGAAACACCAGCATTATGCCCAAACAGATGGTTGAAACATTATACATGAACAAGCGGATGTGTGAGTATACATCCGTTCTGACCCAAGAGTCCTGCACTGAGGGAGATCTGCTTCCTTTAGCATGGAGCACTAACATAGCATTGGAATATTTTAGTTATATACTGTAATTATTGAGAATTTTAAAACTGTAAGATACTCTTGAAGCAGTAGTGTTGTTAGGGTGTCTTTATTCCTCATGGACTCATCATAATATGTGATGTTTTTAGAGATGTTGTTGCTGGACATGCATTCATCCATCCAGATGTGAAATACAAGACCTGACCTTTGACCTGCAGGCGAGTCAGATGCTTTTCAAAGCTCAACACAATGCACTTCACTTGCATTTGCAAGTAAAAATATATGAGCAAACTGTGAAATGTATTTATGAGCATGTGTGCAAAATGTCCTTAAAAAGTCTAAGTAATTTAAGAAAAAAAAGTCTTAAATCTTAGATGGTATAAGCAGCATCTTAATGATGTCTTACATTTGGGAATGGAAAATCATGATACAGCTTAATGTGTTTATTAAACTTCAGAAGCCATTATGTAAATGTTGACATTATGGTGTTTATGCTGTAATACAGTATGTTGTAGATTGTTGTAAAGTGCATATTTATCTCCCTTTTAAAGAATTACAGTAGCAGCTAGCAAGAAAGACATTTCAAAATAAGAGTCCCCATGTATTTTGGTCCTGTTTACAGTTAAAAGGTTGTTGTTTTTTTAAGTTGTTTGTTTGCTTGTTTAAAGTAGGCTTTGTAATTTTTTTAATTTCATAATTTATTAAATATAGTTTGAAACAGAAATATTTAAAAACTTACTGCACTTTTTGTATTCTAATAAATTAAATAATTTATTAAGGAAAAACACATTATTTGAAAAATTTCCATTGCAGCGCTAATGTTTTTTTGTTGTTGTTGTTTTTTAATGCACTCCTAAATTTTTCAAGTAAAGCATCAAGACCTGCTTTTATAAGTCAGACCTTTCATATTCACAAACACTCGGTACCTGTAGCTCATCCTCTCATGTTCATCATGCTGAAATCCATCCCTCTCTCGCAGCATCTGTGTTTATTCAGACACACATGAGGCGTGGTTTGATGGTGCGTGACGTGCCATCGGTGACAGTCCATTAACATCTGAGTGTTACCGGCCTGCCCATGTCTTTATTGACTGGACTCAGATTACTATTCACCATCCTCCAGAGGTGCTGCTGATCTTCCACACATGAGCTATCAGTCCTGCTGAATGAAATTCATTCTTACAGTTTGACTTAAGGGAACAGTTCACCCAAAAATGAAAATGTGCTAAAAATGCACTCACCCTCAGACCATCCAGGATTAGGATGAGTTTGTTTCTTCATCAGATTTGGCAAAATGCTCAGCAATGGATGCTCTGCAGTGAATGGGTGCCGTCAGAATGAGAGTCTGATAAAAACATCACAATAATCCACACCACTCCAGTCCATCAGTTAACATCTGGAGAAGACAAAAGCTGAAACAAATCCAACATTAAGATGTTTTTAACTAAAATACGAGTCTGTAATCCAATAACGCTTCCTCCAGTGAAAAAGTGTTCTGGTCTGAATCAGGAGAGAAATCTGCAAAGATGCCAAAACAGCTCTAAACAAATATGTGGCGTCTTATTATATGATTTTATGGTTTTGTTTTGTTTTGTTTGTTTTTTTGTCAGCTGTTTGGACTCTCATTCTGACGGAACCCATTCACTAAAGAGCATGCATTTCTGAGGAAATGATGCAATGCTATATTTCTCCAAATCTGATGAATAAACAAACTCATCTGCGTCTCGGATGGCCTGAGGGTGAACACATTTTCAGCATATTTTAATTTTTGAGTGACCTATTCCTTTAAAACTATGGATGCACAATATATCTCCACCACATCGGTTACTGACTTTCACATTTCCACAACTTAAATATAACATTTAATTCAGTGTTACAATTTCTTTATTGTAAAATTGTCTAGCAATTTTTGAGTGAAATAGTAATTCCTACATAACTTGTCTTTTTCAGTGCAGCAAAATTCTTAAGTCAGACTCTATTGCAGTCAGTTGTGAGGAGCATTATTTTGTGCATCACATGCATCAGAACACTTTACAATGTAACCGATAAATTAAAGTAAAGCAAACATTTTTTTGATAATGTGGCATGTTCATAAGAGAGATCAGAGGTTGCACAACATCGCTCCAGATGTGAAATCCTGAATTCCTCCGTATTCCTCAGGCACATGCATATCGACCACTTGATTGCGATACAAGAAAAACATTCATTACTGTCTTTCTTTTCTGGAAGAATTTGAATATGACTTCATGAGCAGTAATGATCACATATTTCAGATGGTCGTCTCATACCAAACCCCACCAAAACATGACAGAGTTTGTTTGCACCAGAGTCACTCCCTTCGCTCAAGTTACTATTCCTATCGTTTGCCCTCAGGAACCACAGCCAAGCGCTTCTCAGCCTCGGGTTTTTAACATCTTTAGCCTGCTTTTGGGAATTCTACGAAATACTTCCTTTGGTTTGGATAATTGAATAATTGATTGGTTGCACGACACCGCAGCGCTGCAATCCATCTAGCATCAGCGGATCGTTTCCAAACTGAAGTCACAGCATATTATCAGAGGATCACACGCTTGCATAACACATGAAGTCATGATGCTGGAAGACTCCCAGAGCCACGTTTCAGCTGTGAGCATTAACACACGATGCATGAGATCTCCTCAATATCTCACTTGGAGCCAGTGGAGGCTTTTGCTGCTTCTCAGATGTTTCTCCTGAGAAAAACACCTTCACTGCGTCTCTCGGAGACACTCTTTGTTCATTTGGTTTGTTTGTAATTCTTTTAGTATTATTCTTTTTAATCAGTGAGTATGTTTACATGCACCCTCATAATGAGATAATAATGAGAATTAGGAAATGTTTCGATTGAACTTTAGCTCATGTAAACACAGTACTTTGATCAAAGTGATGCAATTAAACTCATAATTGTACAACTATGTGGCATATGCCAATTTTACTCGCAATAAACAGGCACTTCTTACTGCAGTTAAGTCCTTAGTCTGGAAATAATCGCATTGTTAATACTATTATAGTTTTAGTTAATATTTTAAATTAGGTTTGACTTTAACATTTTCTCTTCATTTTTATTTTACTAAATGTTTTAGTAATTTTGAGGTGTTCTTTGTCATTTGTATTCTTTTTTTAAAATATGTCTATATATTTTATTATACGAAAATTATATATGTTGCCTTGTTTACAAAAAAAAATCCTTTATTTTATTTTATTTTTATTCCAGTTTATTTATTTATTTAATTTTTTAATTTTTAATTTTTATTTATTTTATTTTATTTTATTTATTTATTTATTTTTTATTTTTATTTTATCTTTTTATTTTTTTTGGGGGGGGGGGGGTATTTTAAGTTTATTTTTTTAGGGTTTTCAAGCTTGTTTTATTTAATTTTATTTATTTTTTTTTTTTTAATAAGCCTCTTGGCAGAGAACAAGAAATTTAATGCAAATGTGTGTATTTTATTTTATTTTATTTTTATTTTATTTTATATTATTTTTATTTTATTTTTATTAAGTTTTAGTTAACAATAATAACCCTGATTTCTTTGGGTAAAAAAAAATGAAAAAGTTAATACTTAAATTATTGAAGAAAAAAACCCTAAAGGAACATTAATTAATTGTTTAATGGAATTAAACTAGAATCCAGTAATAAGTAAATATGATCCTGCTGATAAATTGTAATTAGGAAATGAAAGTAAAAATTGGGATTTCTGTTAATCCAGTAGGATTTGGTTTAATTCTCATTGGTCTCCTGTTTTTTTTCCATTGAAATAGGTTTTAAATTATGCTTAAGTTCTGCTGGCATTCTCTGACAGGACTGAGAAATCTGTTTTAGTGCTTTATAATGCCTCGTGTCTTGTGATGACTGAATCTCGCAGCATCAGACGGCTGTTCTTTCGCGGGACTCACCCAGACCGGCCTGGGTAAACATGAGCTTGGCCCTGGAGGAGCGCTGGTGGTCTGCAGCGATCTCGGTCAAGGGCTTCATCCAAACCTCTCCAAACATCCCATCCAGGGGCCAAGAGCAAGAGAGGGAAACAGCAGCTCCCCGAATCTCCGCCCAGGGTATGAAACCCAGCTGACCCGGCCCGACACCCGTGACCCGCGCAGGAATGCAGCTCTTGGCTCTGACCTGGATCTGAGAGATCTTTCCCCTTCATTCCTCCATCCTTCAGGTCTGGGAGTCAGGTTTCTCTCTCATTGTGTTATCATGCATGAACGTGCAGCTCCGCGTCTGGAGCCTCAGAAAGCCTCTTGGCGGAGAACGAGAAATTTAATGCAAGTGTGTGAGAGAGAGAGAGAGAGAGTGAGGAAGACATAAATACAGAGAGAAAAACAAACAGAGAATTTAAGATCGTGAATGTGTTCACGAATGTGTTTGTCTAGACGGCAGTATATATTCAAGAAAACTCCGAACCCAGTCAGCTGCCTTCAGTATTTTAAGGGATCATATCTCACTCCAGACATAAAACTGGTCCAAAATGTAAGCATAATTATGCTAGATTTTGAGATAGGACACCTTATTTTTACCAGATCCTGAAGTCTGAAACATCACTGCAAAAAAGAATTTCTTTATTAGTATTTTTGTCTTGTTTTCCATTATAAATTTCTAAAAATTCTCAAGTCAAGATACGTTTATTTGAGATGCAAAATAACATATCATGTCATGAAAAATTGATCAAAATTAAGAGAGTTTTTGCCTAAAACCAGAAAAAAAAAGAAGAAAAAAAAACATTATGGAAGCTTTTTTTTTTTTTTTGCAATATTTTTTCATGCAAATATGTGCAATGCAAATGATTAGCTGTGCAAACTCAGTTTTCATTCCTTTTTTTTTTTTTTTGCATTCTGAAATGTGTTAGATTGTCTTTCAGTACTTGTGTAAAGTACGTTTCTGGCCTAAGGCAGAGTTGCATGTGTCCTTCACAGAGAAAACAAGTGCATTGCATGCAATTGCACTGAAAGCATTGAATGCATAAAGCAACTTTAGTGGAAAAAAAATAATCTATCCAAAAAAAGCAGAAAAAAAATTGAAAATAACTTAGCATAAGGTTTTAGCTCAATGATAAAGTCTACTGAATTCTGGCTTTTTTCCCTTGCAATCATGAGTTTATATTCTGATAATTTTTTCTCATTATTGTGAGTTTATATGTTGCAGTTCTGAGTTTATACTGATATATTTTTTCACAGAATTGTAAGAAATAAAAGTCTTTTGTGAGATAAAACGTCTCAATAACATTTTTCTTTTTTCTTTTCTTTTTTTCCCGTCTTGGAAACAAGCTTCTATAAAAGTCAGACTCTATTTGAATCAGCTGTGTAGCTCATGCATTTGTTGCATGTAAAATCTTTCAAATCAGTCAATTATTATGTTTCATTTCAGCCTTAAAAGCTTGCTATATATGTGGGCAGTAGATGGAAAGGCAGCTCACTGGGTTTTGGAACAAATCTCATGTTTTGAAATGATTAAACCAGGCTTAGAGAAAATGATTTGTGAGCTTTATAGACAACAAATGTGTGTGTGGGTGGACTGGGTGTGTGTGTGTGTGTTTGTGTATTATATTTCAGGGCTCTGGAGACTCAGTCTCTCAGGTTGCACTAAACTTATGAAGTGTGTCCTGTGCTCAGCGAGCGCTAAAGCTCGACCTACGCGCTGGATAACTAGTGCTTTAATTAAAACCGCTAATGGACGAGTCCCAGGAAATGCTCTCCAAAAAGAGAGCATCCCGTGGGTAACGCTGCTGTCTGTCACGGTAAAGTGTCGAGAGAGAGAGAGAGAGAGAGAGAGAGAGAAACAGCCGAGCCAGACCCATGTTACTCTTCCAGACAAACCTTCTCAAGTAAATAATCACAGGACTTTGGTGTCACCAGTTGAACATAATTCTTGGAAACAAACAGAAGAATTCTTCAGATGTAAGAACACTAACACAGAAAGCCAAGATGCCACCCAAAGTCAAGAGCTCCAGTATAATCATCAGATCCAGAAGAGCACCGAGAAACAAAGTCTGGATCCTTCTGAAGGAACGTTAGGTGGTTGAAAGGAAAAATATTATAATGTATAATGTAATATAATTTTAATATAATGTTTTTGTTAATATTTGTAATGTTTTTAATATTAAAAATATAAAATAATATTTACATATGTCATATGTAAATATATATATATTTATATATATATATATATATATATTTACATATGACTTATGTAAATATTATTTTATATTTTTAATGCAGTAGTTCAGTAGTCCTTTAATGGGGGAAAAAATCATTGATATTTTTTACACAAATAAAAAATCCATACATTATATTATATAATTATTATATTATATTATGTAGATTTTCTGTTTTCACCACATCATGTTGTATACACAGAATTTTTTAAAAATTACACCATAAAAGTCATACTGTATTTAATGTATTGAATTATATTATATTTGTCAAGTTCAATAGTGATCTATTTATAATAGAGATCTATTTTTTACAGATATATAAAAAAATGTACACATATGTATATATAATTTTTCGTCTTATTATTATTATTATTATTGTTATTATATATATTGTGTTTTATGGCATCACATTTTAATTGGATATTTTTTTTTTAATCTTATAGTGTTTAATGTATTTGATTATTTTTATATTTGTCAAGCTCAGTAGTCCTTTTATGAAGAATTTTTTTTATTTTTTTTAATAGAAAAAAAATTACATTATTATTATTATTATTATTATTATTACTAGATAATTCTGTTATTAATCATGCTGGCTTTTAAAACTAAGGCAATCTGAATGTGGCATAATGATTGCTATGCCAAAATATATTATGAGTTATTATTTTTCAAATATAATGTCATTTTTTAAGTGACAAATACATGATTATCTAGTCAAAATGCATATGATATGGTTTGAAATGCTGTAGCCATATTTTCAGTAAATATTAACAATAACGATTTATCCCTTTTTTTTTAGATGTATGAAGATAAAAGTGCAGCGACCCGCCGGCCTCCACCTGCGCTGTCAATCAACCCCGCTGTCGCCATGGCGATCTGCAGACTCCGGTGAAGGTCTGGAGCTGCAGGTGAGGAGCGGCTCATGCACAAACACACAGCGAGGGAGAGATGGGGAATTCCTGAGTGAGTCAATGGAGACTGCAGCTGTAACAACAGCGGCTGATGTACACGCACACATATAGGACCTGCCCTTCCTGCCTGTCAGCTATACACTCAAACACCTACAGCATACAGTACTTACAGTACAGAACATGCACTGATGCACATTCATCCACATCCATACAACAGAACAGCATACTCACACGTGAAGACTTCTGCTCTTATGGAGTTCTCAGTAGTTTTTCATTGAAGTATGAACTCCTCAGATGTTGCTTCTACTGTTGGTTTCTATCTACACTAATGAGTCACTAGTTCATCCAGTAAGAGTTTGGAGCAGTAAAATGAGTATGGAGCAGCTCAGATCATTTGATGAGTAGCGTGTGAGCTCATTTGAGATGAGTTTCCACATCTGAGCCCAGTTTGAGAAAATGCTGTGTGTGTGTGTGTGTGTGTGTGTGTGCACATACATACATACATACTAGTGATGCGCGGATGAGCTAAAACGTCACCCGAATCCGCAGCTTCAAATTAATTATCCACCCATCAACCGGCCGCACCTATATTTTTGTCTGATTTAGACAACCGCACCCTATCGTCACATTCAGGGTTCATACGGTCATGAAAAACCTGGAAAAGTCATGGAATTTTAAAACAGCAATTTCCAGGCCTGGAAAGTTTTGGAAAAAATAAATAAACCCAGAAAGTTTTGGAAAAGTCATGTTTCACAATTCTCTGTACAATAGAATTATGTTTAATCAGGTCCTGAATTTCAGTGCGGTATTGCGCATATATCGCATTACTCATTCCTGCAGCTTTCGACTTTAAAATGAGGGAAATTCCTGCAAAACATTTATTCAATATAGCATGTAGGTTAGATGAGTAAATAAATTCACACAAACCATCAGATCAAATCAGTCATTTGAAAACAACCTGAGTGATTCAGCTGTACCGCGTCTTCTCTCTTTGACCTTCTCTTCACATCGGCGCATCTAGAGCTGCTGCACGCGTTTCGGTAGAGTTGACAGAATTGTCAATTGCCTAATCGGTCATTGTTGCATCGTCACAAAAATGTATTATTTGCACGAACCCAGGCTCATTGGAAATACGTGCCTCTATATACATTTCTCCAACCCCGTAATTATGTACCTTACTGCACGTTTCGCGGCAGTTTCAAAGTGAAGTGTCCAGAGAGTGGCGCTAAAACACACGTTTAATACCTGACCGTGGCACGTATTTATTACGTTGGTACAGGCACGTATTGCAGCGTTTTTATTATGCTGATTGAGGTACGTTTTGCGGCCATTCAGAATTCAAATATCCGGTGAGTGTCGCTAAAGATTAATGCTCTATCATGTTGGAAATATCCCCTACACCAAACCCAAACCTACCCAATAGTGTTAACAAATGCAAAAGTAATATAAAAACGTATTCGAATCACCTTATGTGGATTTGAGCTGTTTAGTTGAACCATAGTATCACGGGGATTCGTACCAGAGCTTTTTATAATCTAAGTGCAACGCTGTATCGCATGAGCTACCGAGTAAGTCTACTGAATTAGAAAACTCCTGCATATGAAGCTGTATATGTGACGATAACATTCAAAAGTATGTTTTCAAATCGTGCAGGATGTTAAAATTGTTTTGAAGTCATAACATTCTGCAACTAATTGTGTGAAAATTAGCCTTTATAAATCAAAAATATACCTGTAAATCATACTTTTGTGTGAAAAGGAATAAAAGTTGTCGGACTTTTACTGCCTCTAGTGTTCATTTCAACTGGAAACTGCAGCGTTTTGTATGTATAGGTACGTTTTTTCAGTTTTGCAGAAATGTATGAAGAGGCACGTATTTCCAATGAGCCTAGGTTGCTTTTTAAGCCTTTCGGTCACAGTCACATCCAAAGCACGCGCTTGTTGCGCTTAAGTGGCCAAATACACACAAAATGACGTCAAAATGGTCGTCCCGGCGAGTATCCTCATAAGCACTGTCGGTTTTGTCTTAAGTTAATGTAAACAGTTGCGAATGAAAACGCACGTGTATCAGTACTGGATCCGTGAAATAGGTCTTGTGACAGCAGCCTATTAAAGTTGTGCCGTTTCTCATTAATGATCCGCAGCGCCCGCACATCACTAATACATACATACACACACACACACACACACACACACATATATACATAGTTTATTTTTCTATGTGCAATATATACACAATATTTATTTATTTATCACTCAGTATCATTTTCCATCTACCATGTTGCCATGACTTTAACAAGATACCCAACTGTCCAATTGAACAGTTTTTTGTTCTTATATGCCATCGCACATATTTTCACAAAGTGACATAAAACTTTGTAAATACTGTATGTGTTCAGCCTAATGCAAACCCATTTATATATATATATATATATATATATATAAAAAATAGTACACATTGGCATATATGTGTGTGTGTGTGTGTGTGTCACTGTGTTTGAACAGATCTGGGTATCTGGTGCCCGTCTTCTGTCGCAGACACACACAAGAGCATCAAACGCTCTGATTAACTGAGATAAAATGACAAAAATGCAACAACAAGAATATTTTCACAATCCGGTCGCATGTTATGTTATGAAGCAACCTCTAAATTATAAGTAGAATGCAAACAAATATTCCATGAGCAGATGGATGTTGAAATAATCATCTTTCACACGGTCTGCGTTTGTTGAGAAACACTTTGAGAGATTGAGCGATTGTCTGGAGGGAAATGTCTTCTGGAACGGCTCATATAGCCTACCGTCTGCACGGGTCTGCTCCAGTGTTATTCCACCTCTCTTACCTCCACATGACTTCATCCGTGTGCCACCCAGAAGAGGAAGAGCTCTGCCAAACCAACTTACAGCACAGCTGTGACCCTTATCCTGCTCCCTACACACTCAGAAGGGCACATCTGAACCTCCCGTCATGTCAGCAAAACACAGACAACATGCACAGAAACACATGTATTTCTGTGATCACATCTGAATTTTCAGCATCATTACTCCAGTCTTCAGTGTCACATGATCTTCAGAAATCATTCTAATATGCTGAGTTCAAAGTTCAAAAGACCAGCATTTTCTTGAAACCTTTTGTAACATTATAAAAGTTTTTACTCTCACTTTTGATCAGTTTT
The DNA here is from genome assembly GCA_021397915.2 of Tor tambroides. Classification (NCBI taxonomy): domain Eukaryota; kingdom Metazoa; phylum Chordata; class Actinopteri; order Cypriniformes; family Cyprinidae; genus Tor; species Tor tambroides. Next base: position 3,974 of record JAFVLL020039207.1, on the reverse strand, counting down.
AATGCATCCTTGATTAATAAAAAGTTTAATTTCTTTAAAAAACACAGTGAAACACTGTTCATGCTGCAGTGCAACAGAAAAAAATGGGAAGCCCATCAACAAACATCTTTGGTTTCTACAACAAGCTTTGATTAAACAAAATCAAACGGCACTGTAGTAGCTCATGTTAAAAACAGCTTTATGAAATCTCAGGAAACCCCAGTATTTCACTCGGTGTCTGTGTTGATGTTGAATGTCATCCAGAGGATGTGGTTTCTCATCATTTATACCCAAGTATTTCAGATCTCAGAGTGGTTCAGGTTATGCTGATATGACTTATGTTGTGTTGCCCATCTCTCGTCCAGTGGAAAAGATTTGCATGCAGTACCGAGCATAATCGTGCAGCTCATAAACAGCAGAGTTAGACTAATTATTTACAGGCTCCATTAAAGAATAAGAGTTCTTTTCCTGTGACCGTTTGCAGGTTTCACCCCTAAAGTCCTGAACCGACTGACTGCTGCCAGTGTTTTTACTGTGGAAAAGGTCCTGTAGAGTCTCTCGTCTCACTGTGATGCAGGAATATCTCGAGTGGAAATGCTGTTCCTGCCTGTAAAACACTAATTGCTGTTCCTGACCCCTCTATATAACACTTTTACTGCCATTAACGCAAGAAACGGGTGGAAACACAAGAGTTTCTTTATGTTCTGGTGATCAGATCTTCTGAACATAAAGTATATCTTGATGGGTCACCATATTTTGTTGGAGGACTATTAGAATTTGATTTATAATATGGAGTAAGAACCTGCTGGAAAATCCAGCTGAAACCAGTTTAAGGTAATATCTATGTTTTCTAGCTAGTCTAAGCTGGTTTAGGTGGTTGAGCAACAGATCCTGGCTGGAAAGATCAAGTCAACCCATCTTAGGGTGGTCAAGCTGGTTTTTGGAATATGGTAGCTGGTTTCTGATGGTTTAAGATGGTCTACCAGCTAGTAGTCCCTTTTGTTAACCAGCTTGGGCCATCTTAAAAAGTCCACCAAATACAAATCCAAGGTAAAAGTGTTTTCAAGCTGGTTTATATGATTAACAAGGGGGACTACCTGTTGGTGGGGTCATGGTTTGGCAGGTAGACCATCTTGAACCATCAAAAACTAGCATGTACCAACTTACATATCCAGCTAAAACCATCTTAAGAGAACAGCCATGTTCTAGATTATCTTTTTAGCTGTTCTAAGCAGGTTTAGGTGGTTGACCAACAGATCCTGGCTGGAAAGATCAAATCAACCCATCTAAAGGTGGTCAAGCTGGTTTTTGGAATATGGTAGCTGGTTTCTGATGGTTCAAAATGGTCTATCAGTCCAGCCACACCCACATGAGCTGGTAATCCCTCTTGTCAACCTTCTAAACCATCTTGGGCCAGCTTAAAAAGTCCATGAAAACCAGTTTAAGGTAAATGCCATGTTTTCAAGCTGGATTCAAGCTGGTGAGGACATGACTGGGCAGGTAAACCATCTTGATCCATCAGAAACCAGCTTGTACTAACTAAAATATCCAGCTAAAACCAGTTTAAGGTTAAAGCTATGTTTCGGATTATGTTTTTAGCTGGTATAAGCTGGTTTATGTGGTTGACCAACAGATCCTGACTGGAAAGAAACTAAATGAAGTGCATTTTGCTTAAAATAAATACAATTAAGTAAAAATATTCTTAAAACAAAAGTATTTTCCTTACCCCACTGGCAGATAATTTTACATGTTTTAAGCAAAATGCACTTCATTTAGTTTATTTCCCCTGGAAACAAGACTAATTATCTTGTGTCATTTTTCTTATCTAGTAAATGCATCTTAATTTATGATTTTATATAATATATATATATATATGTGTGTGTGTGTGTGTGTGTGTGTGTGTGTGTTGACTAGAGACAAGAAAAATAAACTAAGTAAGATAAGCTTTTTTTTCTTCTTTTTTTGTTTCAGTGTAAGTAGGTAAGTAACACAACTATTTACTTAGAAAGAGTAAAGCAATATTGTAATGCATTACTTTTAAAAATAACTTTCCCCAGAACTGGTGCCAGTAAAGTACATTTTGATGAGGACACAATGGGCATCATTTTGCTGTTCCAATAGAGGACTTTCTCACTCAATAGTTGCTGTAGGCGTCGTGTAAAACTGTCTGGCTGGTTGTCGTGTCCTGAATGTGAACTCGCAGGACGGATGACATTTGGGTTCAGAACAAAAAAACAGGCCGGTTTTTAACCAGCAGCCTGTTATGAACGCTCTCTTAGACGACTGGTAAATACAGTACGACCAAAACACATACAGAAACACGTAAAGGCCTCATGTTTGTCTCATCTACACAATGTTGTAGACAGAGCGTTTCCAACCAGTGGGAAATTGGTGTAGCATTGGTGAAAAAAGAAGGTTAACAAATCCATTTTCCATTTCCATTTCATACTGGATGGAAGTTCTTCATGCCTCAAGACCAACAATCTGAAACTTACATAATTCATTTCCAGACTCTTAGCAAACAGCTTCCTCTGAGAATATTCATGCTCTATTAATAATCAAACTCAGACTGACTGAAAGATGTTTGTGTGGCATGTTGAGCATGTCACGATTATCTCCTCAACATTGTGAGGAAACTAAATGAAAGCGCGCAGAAAACCTGTCACGCATCCAAACTAAACCAATATGGCATCAAAGCCCGATGTTTGTGGTGACTGTGACTGACCTGGAGAAACGCGCCGTGTTGTGTTTGCTTTAAAGTGCGCCAGACGTATGTTTTACCTGGTGGTAACACCACGGAAAATAAAAGCATGTGTGAGGAAGGTGAAAGTTATTTAGTGAATGTGGTGCTCAAGTCACATGTTTCGGTAAATCTGTTTTTGATCCAATACAGTGCTTGTTTTAAATGTGTTTTTTATTTTAAATGATTCCATTACACTTGTTTTGATTTTAAATGTTCTAAAAACAAAGCATAATACCAATAAAATGTACCCCAAAGCCCAAAATACTCAAAATGCATCATTTCCTACTATAAATTTGTGCAACTCCTAAATGCTCAGGTTTCAAAACAGAGGAGTGGACTGTGGAAAATATTAAGCGAACATGTTTGTGCTTTTTGGCCAGGTGTGTGTGTGTTTGTACTTGCAGGGACGTTTTATTTCTCTGATCAGTAATCTGGGTGGATTGCCTCATGTGAACATTACAAAGATTCAGACATAACACTGAATATATCAAATATACTTCTGAAAAAAACCTTGTGATCAGTCCTAGTTTGGGAAGTAAAATGCTTCTAGTGTCACTTTTTCACACATAAAGTTTACAAGACAGGCCAACCATGAGGATTGTTAACAATAGTAAATGACATTATATGTGCTTGCATGTGCTTTAAAGTGTGATTTCAGACAGAAATGTCATGTAAATGTCAGACAGTTTGTAGATAAAGAGTATTGCAGGAAATATTGCATCATTTATGTCTTTTACAATACGAATATCTAAACATTATACCTGAGATGCAAAATGGCATAAGATATCAAGACTTGATTTCTGAAAAAAAAAATATCAAAATAAATTGTTTTTTATGCTTAAAACAAGAAAAATGAAAAACAAGATCTGTCTATAGTATCTATCTAAATGTTGAAAAATGTTGAAATTTTAAAGTAGACTGAAATAAGATTTTCGAGTAAAACTTTTATGTCTTGAAATTTTTTTGCTTTTTTTTTTTTTTTGCATTTTTTTATTATTATTTATGATAATAAATGCAAATTTATTTAAATTTCAGTTTTTGAGTTTTGAAAGTTTTCGTGATTGGATATCCGAGGTAAGACATTCTAAATGACGTCTAATTACCTCAAAATAATTAATTTGTGAGAATCAATTTCAATATTATATATATATATATATATATATATATATATATAAAATTTTATGCAATGTATAATGATTTGCACCATTTCCATATATATATATATATATATATATATATATATATATTAGTG
>JAFVLL020039206.1:0-47500 GCA_021397915.2 Tor tambroides | reverse complement strand
AAGCGAACAAGACTAGACTGAACAGAACCGGATCAGTGAAGATGAAGACTGACTGTTTGATTTCAGCTGAGTGCTCTGATGCTCTAACGCTGGTTATTACTGTTTCATACTTGAATATGTGTTTGATATAACAGTTTTTTTTTTATAGGTCATGAAAGAAATGGTAGACTTTTTAGACATTAAAGCTGAAGGAGAATGAAGATTTTGAACCCAAGAGCTCATGTTCTCCTCATTTGAAACATTTTACACTTGAAAATCGCAATTATCATTAAAAAATATTTAGGCCAAAATTTAAGATATTTCTATGAGAACTGCATATACAGTTGTAAGTTTTTAGATTTTAACAGGTATATATTTTGTGGTATTAGTCATACATAAATGAAACAAGTCAGATTTCTGCACTTACAGATTTCTGCTTATTTTATTAGTGACTATTTACTATCTATTTGATTTCATTTAAATAATCAGATTTTCAAAATGCATTAATGCAGTTTGAATCAGCATCAATCTGTTCATTGTGAAAACAATTACATTTAAGAAGTTAAGAGTATGAACATGGTTAAAATATGGCTAGCTGTGGAACAAGAAATGTAGTAAGTTTATTAGTCTGTTAATGTTAAAACTATATAATCCAAACGAATGGAATTGTTATATGCAGTTCAAATACATAAATCTCAAAATTATGCCTATATATTTTTAAGTGTATGTATAGTGAATGTCATTTTGAAATATTCTTGTGTACCAGTGATTTTTGAAAGGGTTTTGATATTTTATCATTTTTCTGTTTCTTTGAGTTTTGGTAGTTTTCTGGGGGTTTTTGTAACAATGAGTCAAATGATGCAATAATTATCAGGACTTTTGGAGTTTTTGCCGTGAATGTGAATGTGTTTTCTTTTTGTGATAAATGTATAGCATGAATGTTTTTACATGTAATCCTTAACTCGGATTTTATAGTACAGTTTAATATGCAAAAATAAATCTGTTATGTCTGCAGCTGCTGATCTCACTGATCTCCGAAGACTTGAGCGCAATGATTGTGTGGGGTTTTATACTGTGCCTCTGAACTCTGTACTCATTCATTTTATTTCTCAATAAAAGCTTCTCTAAAAGCACTTAGCTTTCCAGCTAACAAAAATATCTTCTAAGAACGTTTTGCTGATGTTCCCGGTTAGTTAATTCTGAACGTTTAATCATCCATTAAAAATAAAGAATGTGTGAACATTAAGAGAACATTCCATTTGATCATTTTGCAGACATTATGGGAACGTTACTTTTGAACAAGTAGGTCTAGTAACATTCAAAAAGCAAGATCAATGTCTAGCTAAATCATTTCAGAAATTAAACATTCCATGAACAATGTAATGTTTTTGTCTTTTGGCCTGTTTAAGCTCTTCGCAAAAACATGCAAAATATGCCAAATTAATAAAATAGCATACTAGACATGCATTTCGTATTTAGTGGTGTTTGGTGATTTGTTACAAGCATTTTTGGTTCCATGTTTGAACTTAGTTTTCGTTGCATTTACACAGTTTTGACCAGCAGGTGTCGCCAGCACGTGGCGTTTAGAGGACTTCGAAACCGTGAATCATTTCGCGGCGCAACTGGTTGATTCGAAAAGCTCCGTTTTTGTTACCCTTTTGAAGATGCCATTCACTTGTTTTGGCAATGTACCCACACAGAGAGATTTGGTCAGATTTTTTGTAATGTTCATCCAATCTCATTTTGTAAGTGACTTTTCTTTCTGTTAGCCTATAAAGATGTTTTCTTTTCCACGTTGAAGGCATCCAACACAATCTTCGAACATATTCAGGTGAGCTATAGAGAAAACACCATGATGAGCTGCACATCAAAATGCATATTAGATGGAAACATTGTGCATTATGATCGATTTTGTAGCTTAATTAACTATATTTTAAATCCTTTGACCCCTGCAATTTAGTTCAGTAATCAGTTGAAAAAGATTATGATGGCCATTGATTCAGTCCACAGACTCGGTTATGTGCACATATGTATATCTGTAACTAACACTGATCACTTCACATGGAAATCATGACAGAATGTTCATCTTTGGGTGAATGATTCCTTTAATGTCATCAGACAATGGTTTTATTCTGAAAATTCTCTAAAGGAGAAATTTAACTTATAAAAATCTTTTGGTATGTACATTTTTTAATTTCATTTAAAAAAAAAAAACTAACATTGAAGAGAAACCTCTCTCATGCTATTTGTAACTAAGAATGAAGATACATTTTAATATGTAATATAATACATTTTAATATATAATATGATTGAGCAATAAGTAAGCATATTTGGCGTGCTGTCAGGAGGGAGGGCTCCGAGCTCGGGATAGAGCCCGGACCCAGAGAACTCCCTCCCCATCCCAAGAATGGGATGAAATTAGATTAAGAGTGAGGAGTTGGGGTGGAGGTGGGATGCTGGAAAACTGTCATAGAACAGGAGGTGAGTTGGTTGTGTATTGTTAAGGTGACCTAATGTGCTTGTTAAGGTGATTAGCTGACTAGCTCCAGCTGGGCCAGACTGATTATCTGATCGTGCTCCTGCCGAACCTTGTTAATAAAACATCATTTCATGAATTTGCACTAACATATAATATGATTGAGCAATAAATAAGCATATTTGGCGTGCTGTCAGGAGGGAGGGCTCCGAGCTTGGGATAGAGCCCGAACCCAGAGAACTCCCCAAAAGAAGCTAATGGCATGAGACAGCAGCCGGAGAGGAAATTGTTAGTAGCCCCCCAAAAATATGCTTGTCGTGAAGAAAAAGGGAGTCCGAAGGGAGCTGCGGCTCTGCTGCACCGGAAGGGAGAGTCCCTCTTGCAGCTGAATACTTGGCGTGGTTTGAAATGTCAGATGGAGGGCTCTCACTGCGACCGAAGGGAGCTGCGGCTCTGCTGCACCGGAAGGAAGAGCCGTGTCTGATGCTGAATGAGCCATGAAGCTCGAAACGACGGATGGAGGGTTCTCACTGTGACCGAAGGGAGCTGCAGCTCTGCTGCGCCGGAAGGGGGAGCCCTGTGAAGTGCTGAATGAGCCTTGAAAACTCAGAGCCACAGATGGAGGGCTCCCGCTGCAACCGGAGGGAGCCATGGCTCTGCTGCACCGGAAGGGAGAGCCCACGGGAGCAGTAGTATCAAATGAGCGGGGCACTGCAGCGGCAGTATCAAAGAGTGGGGCACTGCTACAGCAGTATCAAAGAGGGGGGCACTGCTGCGGCAGTATCGAATGAGCGGGGCACTGCAGCGGCTGTATCAAATGAGCGGGGTACTGCTGCGGCGGTATCAAATAAGCGGGGCACTGCGGCGGCAGTATCAAATGAGCGGGGCACTGCGGCGGCAGTATCAAAGAGCGGGGCACTGCAGCGGCAGTATCGAATTAAGCGGGGCACTGCAGCGGCAGTATCAAAAATGAGCAGGGCACTGCGGTGGTTTGGTGATGGGAGGATGAAGATGTAAACGAAATGACCTCTTTTTTCCTGATCTGATTTACTTCGTTTGATGAAATAGGAGATGGTTTCGCTGTCGAGCATGGAGAGGTCGGAGACGGTTGGATGGAGTTTGGGGTTGAATTTGGAAGTTAATGTGAATTCCGAGCATCTCAGGAAACCGAAAAAATGAACATGGCGTCAAGTCAACAAGCGGTATGAAGTGAGTGGTACCTTGTGCGGAGAATGTGGATGCATTTAGAAAGAATGTCTAAGGTTAATGGTTGTCTAGTGTCTGGGAATGGGGGATGAGAGCGCTGAATGCCTTTGATCAAAAGAGATGTTTGAGAATTATTTATTTCGGGAGAGGGGGCGCCGTGGATTAATTTGTGAAAAAATTGAATGCCGCTTAGATAAACTTTGATGGACCGGGCTTGGAGGTTCTTACAACTGTTAAGGTGGGAAACGAAAGATGTGATCGAGAGGAGGGAGAAATCGAGAAATAGCAGGTTGTACGAGAGGTGAAAAGCTTTGAAGCATCTCCAAGCAGTTAGATAAGATTGGATGGTTCTGGGAGAAACTGCTTGGAGGATTGAATCGAGTGACGCATTGAGAAGGGGATTTAAAGGATGATTTATGGGAAGATGAGTTATGAATAGTGAGGAACTGGGGTGGGAGATGAATCCGCCTCCGGAGCCAGCGATCTGAATCTCTGAAACATAAAATGAGAAAGAGAGTCAGCAATTTGATTTTTTGATCCAGGAATATGTTTGGCAGTTATGATAAACTGATCGCAAGCTGAAATCCAAATTAGACGCCTTAGGAGTGGCATTAGGGCAGGGGAATGAGAACGGCCTTTATTTATGCAGTGGACAGCTGCTTCGTTATCGCAGTGAACTAAAATACTGCGTGCTGACCAATCTTTCCCCCACAGGAAGGCAGCAACAACCAAAGGATAGAGCTTGAACAGTACTGAGGACTGAGGAGCATCTAGCAGCTGAGGGGGCCAAGGAGATGCGAACCAACGACCTTGATGGAACCCCCCGAAACCGATGGAGGGGGCCGCATCAGTGAACAGTTGGATGTCATTGGGGGAAGATATGGGATCATTGTAAAAAAAGATAGGCCATTCCATTGTTTCAGGAATGTTAACCATAAGTTAAGTTCGTGGCGACATGCGTAAGTTAAGGTAATTTGGTCTTCTAGAGCCTGCACCGACAATGCGAGTGTTAGGAGATGCGAGATGAAGGGGCAGCCTTGGGGAATTATACGCATTGCGAAATTGAGGTGACTGAGCAGGGAAAGAAGCTCGGGTTTGGAACAATTTCGGCTTTCTACTAGGGCGGACGCGACTAAAATTATTCTGTCGAATAATTGGACACGACTAGAATTATTCTGCAGGTGAATGACATGGTGAATGGAGTAATTGTTAGAGAGAATCCAGCAAGTGGCTTCTGATAACGTATCGAAAATTTTGGGGCTGCTTTTGCATCCAAAAGTTAGGCGTACGGAGAAATATAATTTCCCTTGCCAGCAAATTCCGAATAGATGCCAAAAGTCTGGGTGGATAAGCATCACCTTGAAAGTAGAAGTGATGTCTACTTTGGCCAGCCATGCACCGTGACCTACGTTTTTTTATCATGATGATCACTTGATCTATGTTGTGGTAGTGCAGTGAGTATTCTTCAAATGGAATGAGGCTGTTTATGCTGGAAAATAGGGAAGTGCGTGGAGCTGATGGATCGATGATCAAGTGTTTTTCCCCGAAAATTTTCTAGTGGCAACACCAATGGGGCTGATGCGAAAAAACTCGAAAGGGGGTGCATCGAATGGGCCAATCATAAAACCGGATTCGATTTCTTTTTTGATCAGATTAGTCACTACATCTGGTTCTGCAAGTGCAGATTGGAGATTGTCGCAAATTATGTTCTTGGAGAGAGGGCATGTGACGCTGGGGTTGAAACCCTCTTCGAGACCTGAAAGTAGAAAATTGGTGAAGTTAGTGTCTGGGTGGTGGGATAATTCTGTGGAAAGCCGAGAAATATTGACTGGAGTCGATAAGTAGTTTTTAGATTTTTTTTTATTGACAGCTTTGTAGACTGGGCATACCAGACGGGCATGAGCTCCGCCGCAATAATTACAGACATGAAGAAACTTGCAACGTTGTTTACTGCATTTCCCCCCGTTGAAATTGTGACAGACCTGACCAGCGACTGAGAAGGGAGGCCTTGAACTTCCCTTAGAGTCCGGATCTGCATGAGCAGTTGCAGAGTCTGGGACATAGCTGGTGGATTTGGGTTGGGCCGTGTCTGGGCAGGCAGGGATGGCAGGATTAACTTGAGGGCAGGAAGTTGTGGTGTGGGCTAACGACCTGTAGAGTGCGCAAGTTATGTTGCGGCACCCTAAGAACACTCTGTTGTGGAGATCAGGGTCCAGCGCGCCCCAGTAGGGGCACTGATTCCACTGAGCCACGCGAACCACGAAGGAAGAAAAGGGGTGATGGGGTATGTTAGCATGCGATGCAGCAGGCAGCGTGGTGCCTGAAGGAGCTGCGGCATCTGATTGAGCCGAGGAGTGAGGCTGAACAGGATCTGGAAGGGCGGAGTCTGGGGCGCGGCCCCGGCTTGCTGATGGCCTGCTGTTTCTCTTCGACCGTGGGGGGCTGGAACTGGGCCTGGAAGAGGAAGCGCCAGGAACGTGAGGTTTCATTCTTACGGACTCTACTTGTATTTGAAGGAGTGTTGGTGTGTTCCAGGGAGACGTAAAGGCTGTAGAGCTCGGCTTTACTCATCTGTCGTGAAAACCGTACGTCTGAATTGGCCAGAGCTTGTCTCAAACCTGCTACGGTCCATTTTGCTATGGGAGGAGTGGACGGTGAAGCGGTGACGTAAGATGATGCTGAGGATGGTGCTGGTTGTCTTGATGGTGGAGGTGAATGAAGTCTTCGATGGCTCAGTGTGTGAGCTCTTGATCTTGCAGGCCAACGTCTGCGTGCCGAGGTGTGGGTCTCGGCGGCATCACTTGGCCGCAAAGGAGGCGCTTTTTCTCTGGTGGCTTGCGAGGCAAGTGGCTTGAGAAGACAGCGTCTTTGAGCCGGTGGCTCGAGTTGGAGTGGCTAGCTCGTGGTCAGAAGGAGACGATACTACTTCGGACATGGTAGCAGACGAGTAATGCTGGAAAACTGTCATAGAACAGGAGGTGAGTTGGCTGTATATATACACCTGATGTGCTTGTTAAGGTGATTAGCTGACGAGCTCCACCTGGGCCAGACTGATTATCTGATCGTGCTTCTCCCGAACGTTGTTAATAAAACATCATATTTAATTGTTTTATTTTTTGATATGTCAGTGGCTGGAGGATGATGGATTGCTGATGTTTGTCTGCTGTCAAACCAGAGATGCCGCTAGGGGTGGAATAAAGAGGATGAAGCCCCAAATGTTTTTGTTTTCTAGACACAGGAAGAAAAAGTTTTCCACATTTAGTGTTTGTTCCCTTCATTTTGAGTGGATGAGTGAAGTGACGTGTGGCCAAGTATGGTGACCCATACTCGGAATTTGTGCTCTGCATTTAACCCATCCAAGTGCACACACACACAGTAGTGAACACACACCCGAAGCAGTGGGCAGAGCAGCTCTTATGCTAAAAATAAGGTGGATAGTGTCCCTTTAAATTTTAAATCAGGACATACAGCAATGCCTGCTGGGAACCTACAGTTCAAATCAATGGACTTCACAATGGTGATGTTAATATAAAGTCACAGGACTGAGTGAAGGTCTCTTAAAAGAGCATCAGAATTGCAGAGGAGCAAAGCGATGTCAAACCTCTCGGGTAAAATCTCATTTAATGGCCAATTAGTTTGAACAATAGCGTTCTGTCAGCAGGCTTCAGTAATTAGCAGAGACTCTTGAAGAGGATATTGATTGACCAAATGTGCTCATTCCTTTAACATTTAACTCAATCACACCATCATCAGCTCACCTGATCAGTGAAAACACAACCATTTAATGTCTGCTGATTCATCTCAAACATAATATCATCACTTATTCATCTGTCAAGAACATGTGCAGATCATATTTCACCGCAAAATACTGTTTTATTTCTTAAATAAACATAAGAAACTGAAGCTTATTTCAGGACCATCAAGATTTATTTAAAATAATTGTGAAGTATTTCTATATTGTGATTGTATTTGTTGTACAGCTAAGTTATGCTGATTTAAATAAAATATTATAGGCTATTACAATATTTATTTGTTGTAATGGAGTAAAAAAATAGGATATTACAGTAATAATAATTTAGGTGGGAAATGTGTATTTTTTATTAAAATAATGTCACAATGCAAAAAACCTTATATAATGTATTTATGTATTATTAATTATACAATTATGATAGAATTGAATTTATACAATGTATAATTTAATTTAATTATGAATTATTACAATATAATGTATTATATATATATACATATATATATATATATATAATATTGGGGTGAAATATGAGCTGAAATACTGTTTAAATTTGATTCTGAACATCTTGTCTGTATGTTATATGCACACTGGATGTAAATCCATGACTGTCTTACTCTGTTAACAAATCATCTAATAACAGATCACATAAATACTGTTTACATGTGCGTATCCACAAAGGCTCGGTTACAATCGTGAAAAATAATATATCATTTATACAGTTTATAAAAGGTTTTTTCTGTGTGTCCATGTTCTCATATATACACACTGGGTTCTGTACAGTCTGTAGTGTGATGCATCATTATTCTCCTGTTTTTGTTTTCAGTCCCTGTGTTCGTCTGATCGGCGTTCGTCTTCCTTTCTTCAGTGTGTTTTCCATAAGGGGTTTCTGTAGACCCATCCGTCACCCTGCACACAGACAAACACCTTCATCAGCTTCACACCAGAGAAACTCCAGGAAAACAGTTCAAATGGTTTCATCTTAGCTGAGATAAGCTTCACGATCTAAATCTAATGTATTTTCTTCAGATTTCTAGTTTGTCCGATTTAAAAACCAGTCTGTAATTGTAGATGTTTTCAACCAGTCTGTAACAGTAGACGTGTCTGAGGCGGTTTCAGTTATGAACGCACCTCTTTGTTGAAGTATTTGGGTTTCCAGGGCATGTTGTTGGTGGCTCTCTGTCTCTCGTCTGATCGCTGGTCTTCCTCTAACACATGCTTGTGTTCAGTGGCCAGATCAACGTTTCCTTCCTTCAGCGCCGCGGTCACATGCTGCCAGAGACACCTGAGATCAAAAACACAGAATATCACAACTATATCAATGACCACAAAATTAAACAAAAAATTGCTCACTAGGGCTGCCTTTGTTTGTTAAAAATACTGTAAAATCAACAATATTAATAGATATTGCAATTTAAATAGCCATTTTCTATGTGAATATACTGTAAAATGTGATCAAAGCTGAATTTTCAGCATCATTAGTCCAGTCTTCAGAGTCACATGATCCTTCAGAAATCATTCTAATATGCTGATTTGCTGGAAACCATGATACAGTACAATTCCAAAATATGGACTTTTTAAATACCTTTTTAATAAGAAGAAATTAACACTTCTATTCAGCAAGGATGCATTAAATTGAAATTAAGGTTACAAAAGATTTCTGTTTCAAATAAATGTTGTTCTTTCGATCTTCTTTCATCAAAGAATCCTGAAAAATAAAAGTGTATCATCATGGTTTCCAGAAAAATATGAAGCAGCACAACTGTTCTCAACATTGATAATAATCAGAAATGTTTCTTGAGCAGCAACATATATATACAGTGCTTAAATTTATTAGACCACCACCCAATATGAGGTTTGTGCCACAGCTACCCTAAACTAACATTATTGGTGATTACCAAGAATCATTTTTTATGTTTCAGTAACCAGTATGTGTAAGCTCTTTAGTCACAGTAATGTTTCTAATGCTAAAATAGAATTGTTGCTGGTATCCACAGATTTTCAAATTTACTGTTTTACAAGAAAGGCAAAAAAAAGTAAAGCACTTGATTTTTTTTTCAGATGCCCAATTACAGTCAATAAACACAGTCTAATACATTTGTTAAGCACTGTATATTCTTAACAAGTTTATTACACCATCTGTCATAAAGAGAAAACACAAATATTGTAGAAATTTGTCAAAAAAACGAAACATTTATTGACATTTATTAGGCAAATAACAAACTGAAACAACTAAATAGTCTTTATTTACACATAAAAAAAAAAAACATTTTATATGGCCTCCTTTGGCCTTGATAACAGCTTGCTTTCTTGCTGGCATTGTTTTTATGTACTTTTCCAGTTATTGACTGTATTTGAGCATCTGAGTAAAAGAAATAATAAAGTGCTTTACTATTTTTTTCTACCTTGTAAAACAGTAAATTTGAAATTTAATGGATAACATATATTTTATCATTAGAAACACTACTGTGACTATAGAACGTACACATACTGGTGGATTAACCATTACAGAAACAAAAAACGATTTTGGTAACTGGCACAAATCTTACATCGGGTGGTGGTGGTCTAATAAATTTGTAAAGCACTGTGTATACACACACACACACACTGTGTATATATATTTATATATATATATATATATACACAGTGTGTGTGTGTGTTTATATAAATACAAGTAATCAGAGAGTTTTACCTAGACTCGGTCCAGCACTGTTTCTCGACAGGGCGAATCATCTTCCTGATGACAGGCAGTTTGTTGGTGTCGATGACTTTGGTCTCTCCGCTGCTGTAGATGAACTCCAGCGTCCCGTTCCACTCGCCCTGAGCTTTACACACCACCGTCCCGCTGGAGTTTTGCTTCACCTCTGCGCTGACCCTGAACACACACACCTTCATCATCATCTTCATCACTCAGAGACTTCTCAATTACATCTCATTTCAGAATCAACGACATTGTCCCCAGACCTGTGAACTTTGCCCCCGTAGAGGGGTTTGGTGTGGAATGTGACGTTGGCCGAGTATCCGGTCTTGGCGCAGCTGATGGTGACCTTTCCTCCGAGCTCCACCCACGGCACGGTGAGGATGGATCGAGCATTCAGATGATGTATAAATCTCAATTTCAAAAAATTGACACTTATGACTGGTTTTGTGGTCCAGGGTCACATTTGGTTTTTGACCACTGAAAATGTGTACATTGTAACAATTTACTCCAGGAGCCATATTAAAATTCCAACATCTCTGGAACCGAACCATAGGGCCTTAAAAATAAAGATGCCAAAAGGAAAGTTTGTTAAGACCCAATATCTAAAAGGGCATTAAGATATTTTTAATACTTCCTGAGTTACAGGAATGCTAACTTTGGAGAAAAAAACTTGAAAAGTGCTGTTTGCCCATATTTGAATGGTCACTACTGGCACATAATGCAACAAAGATTGCTAAAGTCAACAGACTTTACTAACAGACTTACCAATCTCTGGGTAAAATTAACATTATGATGCTGCCATTTTTTTAAAGTAATTTTTACCCCCGTGTTATTTGACACTGAATCTCAGGTGAAAACTGACATTTTGACCCCACTCTAAAAAATAGTGGATTACTCAGTAAATATTCATCCATGACATTTAATATTTTGGCTTTCATCACTATACATGTCTGTCTGTCTTCAGAAAAAATATTATCAAAATCAAAAAATTGAGCCAGGGACCTCTGGTTGGGTTGACACGGAATGACCCAATAGGGGTCACATGATATAAACCAACCAATGAAAACCTGACACATAAACAGGGGAAGAACAAGGCACGATCACATGAGGTAACAGTGTGGTGGCTTCTGCCAATGCTGTAAGGAATCACTCTCAAAGTCTTGGGGTTTTGATGCCAGAAGATAGACTTTATCTTCAGGGGGCAGCCATGGCCTAATGGATAGAGTGTTGGCCTTATAACCTGAAGGTCGTGGGTTTGAGTCTCAGGTCCAGCAGGGATTGTAGGTGGGGGGAGTGAATAACCAGCATTCTCTCCACCCTCAATACTACGACTGAGGTGAGACCCTTGAGCAAGGCACCGAACCCCCAACTGCTCCCTGGGTGCTGCAGCATTGGCTGCCCACTGCTCCAGGTGTATGTTCACTACTGTGTGTGTGCACTTGGAGAGGACAAATTCCGAGTATGGGTCACCATACTTGGCCACACACCACTTCCCTTTCCCTTATAATCAGAGATAACGAAGCTGAGAAAACTCTGCAGAGCAGTCTCCAGAATCTTTTTCTGTACCCTCTTTTATACAGTTTTTCCTCTAGGTGTGTTCAATACATTTCATACATATTTGTTATGGTTTACATTTTTTGGCTGTGTCTCCAGTCTGCTACCAAGATGCAGACAGGAGGCCTTAATTTTATGTTGCGTGAAAGTAAGGGCCCCATCATATATTTCGCCTAATATCAAAACAGGACACGCAGCCTCACCATATGTCTGCACATTCCATTCATGCAGGCCTCTACACACAGGCAGATACATGATTATAATAGTAGAATAACTTGATACATAAATGGCTATATTCACATTGATTATACTTGATTAATTTATATTTTCATTAATAAAACTCTTCTACAACAGGGAATCACACGACTAAAAGAAACCATGACAGTGGGAATACAAAATAAAAGACATAAACACAAAACCCAAAACCAACTGTGACAGAGACGGTCGGTATTGAGTCTGAGGGAAATTAATAAGCAAATTATACAACTTTTAACATCTGCACAAAACATTCTCAGTACCAGTCACAAAATTGGAACAGTTGGAACCTCAGTACATCCATAGACATCAACTTCTGGAATCAAATCTGTTGAAATAAATTCAGATTCAGTGTGAATAAAAATAGACAATTTATTAAAGTCATACACAGAAAACTAACTAAAACAAAATGTTTAAAATGGGTAGAGCAGAGTCAGGTAAAAAGCACACACTGTATTCTTACATGCATATCTTCATGCACCAATAGTCATATCCACCTGTTGCTTTGCTCCAGAAGGAATCATTAAAATAATTTCAACACTGTTCAGTTGCAACATTCTAAACATCCCATCACTATGCCTGTTTAGGCAGAACCTATATGTAGTTCCTTTACATAATCCAAAAAGAAAACAAGAGGATAACTTGAAATAAACTCGATTAAGGCTGCCTTCCACTCCACTTTTAGACATGCACTCACGAACTTCTCTAAGCACTTCCCCTTGGGGGAATCCTCGATTTTGACCAAGGGAGCAAATCTGCTTCATACTATATGCACACTTCAGGTCGTTCCATAGACCACAATGCAACACAATTATGACGTCATCACAGATCGCATTTAATTCATCCCCACCCCAAACAACCCTGTAATATATAAATTATTTAAAAAAAACATTAAAATTACCCAAGCATACCTATATACATATAGAATGTTGCATCAAACAAATTCGTAAGGGAAAAACGATAAATAATAAACCAATTCCCCCGTGAATTCTGAGTGATCAAGGGCTTAGTACATTCCAATTCAGTCCATTGCAAGGGTTCTGCCAGTGGTGGGCACTCATGCAACGTAATCAACGACATACATCCGAGTACATGAGATGAAGGGAAGTTAGCGAGTGAAGGACATAAAAAATGGACTGGAACGCAGCCTAAGAACACAACATAAATATGAACAATGGAAGCATGAGGTCTATATACTGTACTGTATATATACACAGTGACTAATGACATGACAAGATAAACCTGAACACAATGAAACAATGAATCAGAATCAGATACATGGAGCAACAAAGGCACATAACATAATCACACGATGAACAAGGGAAACACATGACCTGACATGAAAACCAAGTTGTACACAAGTACGTTTTTGGAGTTTTGCAGAAATGTAGGTTAGTGACAGGAAACCAAGGATTTCTGAACCGTTTGAGGCTTTCATCAAATTGTGCTGAAAAACGGTTCATTACTTGAATCTTTTAACTCAATGCGCATTAGCGATATCTGGTGGTCAGACTTGTTTTCTCCAACATATCTAACAAATCATTGCGGAGCAGAGGATGGTTTGAAAAAGTTTTTAATTTGTGCCAACTCGTGTCATGCGTAGTCTGGTCACATCTTGATCAACAATATAAAATATACAAGTAGCCTATGTGACCATAATTAATAATTGATGTGAGTATTTGCAAAAATATTTTGGTTGAGCTCTTTGGGATCTCTGAGACCCCAGCTATAGAACATAATTAAATGCAATAGAGGTGTGACGTGCATTCAGTTTCTGTCTGGTGTTGAGGATACAGCTGACTCAATACTATTCTACTGAATCCCAAATAAGTGTACACACACAGACACAACCAAGTCAATGTGAAGTCAAACACAATGGTTGTGCGAATCACCAATTTCTTTCAAACTTGTAGAAACGTCATCAATCACGTGGTGTTGTCATTTCGATACAAGCATTGGTACAGGGTGTGATACAATAGTTCTTTGAAAACTGCGTTGGAGCATCGGAGCCTCTGTATCAACCGTCCCATCACTAATGTAGGTAAAGGCATGTTTTTCCAGTGTGAATGGGTCGTAAAGAGTTTGGCTTTGAAAAACTTACTCAATGCTGAGAACAGGCTTCTCTCTAGTGTGAATTCTCATATGCCTCATAAGCTGTTGTTTCGTAGAGAAGCTCTTTATACAATGAAGACAGAAGAAATGCTTCTCTCCAGTGTGAATTCTCATGTGTCTTGTAAGCTGTTCTTGTTGTGTGAAACACTTTATACACTGAGAGCATGTGAAAGATTTCTCTCCAGTGTGAATCCGTGTATGATTGTCAAGGGTACTTTTTAATCTGAAACTCTTTCCACACTCAGAGCAGGTGAAAGGTTTCACTCCAGTGTGAATCCGTGTGTGACCCTCAAGGGTTTTTTTGAATGTGAAACTCTTTCCACACTGAGAGCAGACGAAAGGTTTCTCACCAGTGTGAATTCTCATGTGACTCTCAAGGTTTCCTTGTTGCATGAAGCTCTTTCCACAATGACAGCAGATGAACGGCTTCTCTCCAGTGTGAATTCTCATGTGACTCTTGAGAGTTTGTGGTGTTGTGAAACTCTTTGCACACTGAGAGCAGGTGAAAGGCTTTTCTCCAGTGTGGATTCTCATGTGAGACTTAAGACTTTTTTTCACAGTAAAAGTCTTTCCACACTGAGAGCAGGTGAAAGGCTTTTCTCCAGAGTGGATTCTCATGTGAGACTTAAGACTTTTTTTCACACTAAAAGTCTTTCCACACTGAGAGCAGGTGAACGGTTTCTCTCCAGTGTGAATTCTCATGTGACTCTCAAGGCTTTGTTTCACTGTGAAACTCTTTCCACACTGAGAGCAGGTGAACGGTTTCTCTCCAGTGTGAATTCTCATGTGACTCTCAAGGCTTTGTTTCACTGTGAAACTCTTTCCACACTGAGAGCAGGTGAACGGTTTCTCTCCAGTGTGAATTCTCATGTGACTCTCAAGGCATTTTTTCACTGTGAAACACTTTCCACAATCAAGGCAGGTGAAAGGTTTCTCTCCAGTGTGAATTTGCATGTGAACTTTAAGCTGTCCTTGTTGCCTGAAATTCTTTCCACACTGAAAGCAGGTGAAAGGCTTCTCTCCTGTGTGAATTCTCATGTGAACTTTAAGCTGTCCTTGGTGCTTGAAACTCTTTCCACACTGAGAGCAGGCAAACGATTTCTCTCCAGTGTGGATTTTCATGTGCTGCTTAAGGCTTGCTTGTTGAATAAAAGACATCCCACATTCATGGCAAACGACAGAGTCTTCTTTCATTTCCTCATGATCTAAAATGAACATTCAATGTCAAACATGTCAATGTGAAAAATCAATGTTATCTCATGAATATTCATATGTTTTAATGAAAGGTGCAGTTCTACCAAAAGTACATTTACTGATATGTGCATAGACACTGAAATATACAATACTGATGTATTGACAGCATCTAAACGGTATGAAAATTTCTTTTCACGATTATAGTGACCAAAATTATCACGGTTAACAGTATTATCACGGTATTGTTAAAATGTGCTGGAAATATTCAAAAGTACTGACACATAAATCGTTTCACCAAGTTTTATATTTAAAATCAACAAATAAAATGACTTTTTGTTTGCATAAGCACTAAAACAATAACATTACCAATGGTGTCTGGACTTTAAAAGACAACATGACTGACAACAGTTTATCTAATAACATATAACAAATGTTCTATTAAAACTTTCAAAAAGTTTCATAAAATGGTAAACCTCACATTTCAGCCTTTAAATAAAGAAAAGGGTTAAGTCAAAATGATAATTGATTACTAAATGATTATATTGTGGCGAGGGGGGCGTGTTTCAGCGAAGTCTGCAGAGGGAGAGAGAGGGTTGGGAGACTAGAGGTGAGTAAGCAGGTCAAGTGCAAAATTATGAACACCTGTGTCTGATTGCAGTAATTGGCATGGAGAGACCAGATAAAAGAGCGACTGGCGTATATGGAAGTAGAGAGAGACGGGACGGAGACTCGTGTGCATTAACCTGACTGAGAACTTGTAATTGTGTGAGTTGAGATTGTGTGAAATCGCAGGGACGCGACCTTTGTTTTGTGATTTTGAGTTACTGAATAAAACCGCACGAGTCTCCATACGCCAATCTTGTCCTTTTCCTTACTTACTCCGAACTTTGTTACATATATGTATTTTATCTGCTCCATAAATAATTTCAGATTCCTTATCTGAGTTGTTTAAATGTGTAGAATCCACAAGCCTTTTTTAATTTTTTTTATTTTTTATTTATTTATTTTTTTTATATAATATCAACTGGTCAATTTACAGCAGGGCATACAAATTCGGTTTGTTTTTTGGCCAGACAAAAACGGCACACAGGCTAAATGTAACTCTCTGTAAATCCACTCTCTGACACTAGGTGGCACTTATGGAACAGCAGAATTAAAGTTGTTTCCCTGTAAACTCCATGGACAAAGCAGCATTGCGATTAAAACATCAATTTATTAGGTATTACATGGAGCAAAGAAGAAAACAAAATGCCATCAAATCTTTTCTGAAGGCAGTCAGAACCTTCAGAGGTACATTCATATTATTAATTCATATATTAATTTGTATAATTCCCTTAGCTCTCTTTTAAAACCTCCTATAGTTGTCTGCCATGTTTTCACACAAAATGAAACTACTCTTCTTGCTGTGCGCACGTGAGACTGTTACTTAAAACTTTGCTTTATGCTGGATAGTATTTATCCTCATGATTCCTGAGTTGTTCAAATCACAGTAATCGAATATGGTTTTAATGATACTTAAAATCTGAAATGGTAATATTAACCATTGGGGATTTTATCATGATTTATCGTCAAATCGGTAATCGTTATATCACTTATCTAAACATACAATATTGATGATTTACAGTCTGGACAAGTTGATGGTTGTTGCCGAATGTCAGAGCCAGTCTTCAGATTTTAGTTGACAGATTTCATAGAAAATCACGTGGTGTATGATGGTCAGACTCTAATTTTTTTTTAGCTTCACACTACAGTTCCATTCAGTCGGAGGATATCAAACATGTTTGATATTTTGAGCCAATTTTAGGACATACGTTGCGTTCATTTGTCAAGCATCTCCTAGCAACAAAGAACATGTTTCTGTGTGTGTTTGTTGCATTCATAATGACTTACGACGCTATGATCCTTATGTTGTTTAGTGTATGATGCCCAGTTTTTCCTATGTAGCTATTTACAAGTCGGCAAGTGTATGATGCCAAGTCAAGTCAACTTTATTTATATAGCGCTTTTAACAATACAGATTGTGTCAAAGCACTTAACAGTATCAAATTGGAGGATAGAGTGTCAGTAGTGTATAATAATAATATTAAACATTAAGTTTTCAGTTAAAGGCATTTCATTATTGAATTCAGAGATGTCACTGTCTAGCTCAGTTTAGTTTAATTAGTATCTGTGAAATCAAATTGACAATAATTGCTAGACATTAAGTGTATTAAAAATCTTTTGAGATTTTAAAAGTCATGCAGTAAATTTCAGCCTTAAAAAATGTGATTATTTACGTACAAACAATTTCACAGAAGTTGGATCTTGACCCAATGAATCACCCGTATTTCAAACCAGGGATCATGACAGAAATTCACAAATATATAAATTGTAAGAAATAAAAAAGCTGTACAATTTGAGACCAGAAATGCATCTGTAGAAGATTTTTATTAGTCAAAATATGAATTAATCAAGTATAATTAATGTGAATTTAGCCATTTATGTATCGTTATTCTTCCATTATAATCATATATATATATATCTATGCCTGTGTGTGTCAGAGGCCTGCATAGATGGAATGTGCAGACCCTTGAGTTAAGAAACATCTGTAAAAATATAAATGGGGCCCCTTCTCTCTAGGGAGGAATCGAATTGTATGTATAAGGAAAACTCTATGAAATGTATAGAATATCCCTTAAAGGAAAAACTATATAAAAGAGACAGCAGAAAAACATTCTGTAGATTTGCTCTGAAGAACCTCTCGCTTTATTCTCTTTGTAATAAAGTCTATCTTCTGGCATCAAAGCCCCAAGACTTTGAGTGATTCCTCATAACAGCGGCCTTATACACACCATTTATGTATCTAAGTATTCTTCCATTATATATATATATATATATGCCTGTGTGTGTCAGAGGCCTGCATAGATGGAATGTGCAGACCCTCGAGATAAAAAACATCTGTAAAAATATAAATGGGGCCTCTTTCTTTACCATAACACGTCTTGGGGCCCCTTCTCTCTAGGGAGGAATCGAATTGTATGTATAAGGAAAACTCTATGAAATGTATAGAACACGCCTTAAGGAAAAACTGTATAAAAGAGACTTTGTAATAAAGTTTATCTTGTGGCATCAAAACCCCAAGAATTTGAGAGTGATTCCTCATAACAGCGGCAGAAGCCACCACACATCATGTAACAGTAAGAGTTAAAAAACTGACTACGTGCCTGTTTGTAAGGAAGGTTGGGAATTATTAACTAAGTGCGTTCATATCGTAATTACCGTGATTACAATATACAAACTTGTAAAAAGCATTTATGTCCTCGTAGAACTCGTAATTAGTTTGTGAACTGGGAGTTTTCTACAACTTGTACCACCTGACCACTTCAGATTCATTGCTAGGCGCTATGTTTAGGCACTGATAGAGTCCAAGGGTGTAAACAGCTCCAAGTAGAATGTCACGTGTTATCATTTAGAAATAACAATAATTACAACACATTCTCACTCCCAACTCCTCACATATTGACACTTGGTCAGGACCCTTTGGCGTCACTTTTTGACGCACAGGGTACCCCCTTAGCAGGGTCCTCCATTGCTTTAAATAAAACACCCTTGCCGTCAATATGTCGACATGAAAGGCATTGGGAATTTTATCGTCATGATTAAATTATATATTGGGTAATAATAGTGCCATTATTGCATATATGTTGGGGTATGATTTTTCAATGTAAACAGTCACAACTGTTTTATTTACATTATACTATTTACACATTTATGAGCACGTAACCCAATCCTGTGGTGGCTTCTGCCGATGTTATGAGGAATCACTCTCAAAGTTTTGATGCCAGAAGATAGACTTTATTACAAAGAGAATAAAGCCGAGAAGTTCTCTTCAGAGCAAATCTACAGAATGTTTTTCTGCTGTCTCTTTTATACAGTTTTTCCTTTAAGGCATGTTCTATACATTTCATAGAGTTTTCCTTATACATACAATTCGATTCCTCCCTAGAGAGAAGGGGCCCCAAGATGTGTTATGGTAAAGAAAGAGGCCCCATTTATATTTTTACAGATGTTTCTGATCTCGAGGGTCTGCACATTCCATCTATGCAGGCCTCTGACACACACAGGCATATATATATATGATTATAATGGAAGAATAACTTGATACATAAATGGCTAAATTATACTTGATTAATTCATATTTTGACTAATAAAAATCTTCTACAACCTCTAATTAGATTTTGAAGTATAGTTGGTTAGACAAATCACAACTTTTGCGAACATTTGAACATGTGGGTAGATTTGAGCATGCACAATTTTTATGGACATTGCAACAGACAAGATTTTTTTAAAAACATAACTTTAACAGATAAATAATAAATAGAACATGTAAACATATTCTATCAATACTAAAAAAAAACAACAACATTTGAATCATAATCTTATAAAGTCAAACATTAAAAATTTTTAACTAATTGTGAGTGCACCACCATTAAAGCGAAACCAAGAAGATGATTAAATAATTGTGACGAGAAATTGGAAAAAAGTCAAAAAGGAAAAGAAGGGGAACAACTGTGAATAAAATCACTGGTTATGGACTGAACAAGAAAGAGAGCCACATTTAGGATTGCTAGATGTTCTGGTTTTATCTTGACCAATAAAGTCTAAGCTTTGGTATCTGGAATTCCATTCTGTTTTGTATTAATAAAAAAAAACAATTAGAGTTGTGAGGTGACTCCTTCACGAACGACACATCACTACACCAAACAAGCTTCGGAATTCAGCAAAAAACGTGACATGTCTTCACATATAGCATTTCATTTAATTATTCATGATCAACAATTAACAGAAGAGATTCTTTGACTTCTTTGTAAGTGTAGATAACAACTTACTCTGTCTTTTGTTCATCTGCTTTGCTCTTGTTGTCTTCACATCAGATGCCTGTGTCTTCTGGTTGTTTACATGCAGTTCCATTTTGCTTGTTGTAGAAAATTTTCTCTCTTTTCAAAAAATCCCTCAGGTCAGGGAGTTCCAGATGACATTAATTAGACTATATTGGACAAGACAACAAAGCCTGCAGAGCGTCTAACAATCTCTGTTGCAGCTCTCTGTTTTATAGAGTTCTTAACCAATGATCTCAGATGGTCCTTTTCTTTTTTTTTTTTGGCTCATCCCCAAAGTTTCTCACTTGTCCAAAAGCCCCCTTCATGCATCTTTCAGCAAAGCATGTTCATTATATGCTCATTGTATTTGACTGATATGAATCAATACATACATCTGATGTATGTATTGCTTACAATACATAGATTTCAGGGAATTTCCTAGATTTTTATTTACAAACATAGGTTTTTAAATTTATTATTCGTAATTCGTTTATTCTCTGATTCATTAAAGTACTACATACAGGCGGCAGAGAGGGAATAGTATCTTTTGTCCTCGAAAGGATGCAAGTCCTATTTTTGCAAAGGAAATCTGTGCCTGGTTTTCAGTGCTAATGAATCAGGCTTATGAATGATCCTTTGTACAACAATGTGGTTATACAGTTAAGTATATTAATAAGATGGAGCCTCTTATTCCAATCAATATAATCAGACCAGAGAAGAGTCCATAAATAATAGAAGAGTCTGAAATGTTTTTAATGTAAGATTTATTGATCCCACCTTGGGGACATACGGAAAAAACGGTATAAAAAGAGTGCCAAAACTGACCCTGCAGTCACCAACTCTGCTTTATAATTTTGGCATCAGCCACTGATCTGAATGAGGTTGCTGATATCGTGACATCTTGCGTCTCGTTCTGTGAGAATCTATGTGCACCCACATCAGGACTTATTTAGCATACAACAACTGTAAAGCATGAGTTACAGCAAAACTCAGACAGCTTCAGGCCAAAGATGATGACTTCAGAAGTGGGGGAAATAATCAAGTATAGTCAATGTGAATATAGCCATGTGTGTAATCTACTATTATGAATGGAATGTGCAGACATACATTTTATGGTGAAGCCACACATCCTGTTTTGACAGAAAATATATGATGGAACGCTTCCTTGAGGCCTCCTGTCTGCTTCCTTGAAGCAGGCACAATCATGGTCCTGGGGGTAGGGTGGAGGGGAATGTCGCTGTCTGGGGGCACCTACATTGGCCCGAAAGGGCACCAAATTGCTAATACTAGCAATTCAACCTTGGTTTGTTTGCCTAATAAGATTTGCACCAGTTCAGCAAGTGATACGAGATTGTTGTACTTGCGCTTGGAAGCTTCTGTGAGCGCGTTCCCTTCGTGACGTAGGTTGCTGGGGGGAACCACAGCATTGCTGATTGGTTGATGGTCAGTCAATGGTGCGTTCTTCGGGAAACCACTCAAACGGTGGATGGATGGTCAGAGTTGCCAGGTGGAGCCTTATATTTTTAAATATACTATGATTTGGGACAAACTAATTCTATTTTCGAATACTATTTAGGACAGATAGTATGTGAATTGGGACGCAGCATTGGTTCTTCGGCGAGGTTCAATGAAGGCTCAAACATAAGGGTTGAAGTCTAGTTGGCGGTGAGCAATGCAAGCTGGTCGCAAGGTTGTAAGTGCAAAGCTAGTGGGAACTGGATCAACAGACCTGTTAACCCTGTCGATCAGGTCTAACCCCCTCCCGAGTGGTTCTCCCAATCAGATCTTGTCATGGGCGGGGTTTACGCCGCATTCTCCTGCTCGTGCATGAAATTAGCATACTGTCCGTTTTGGTCGCTTGATTCCAAACTTTGGAGTTTAGTGAACATTTTAGTTCTCAGTTGTTCATAGTGAGAACACGGTGCATTTTAGCCAAATTTAACCTGCGTCAAGCTTTAAGAAATCATCTCCCATTAAAAAGAGACTAAACATGACATGTTTCCTATAATCGGGGGTGCACATAAGTGGTTCACATGTGCGCATGCGAAAATAAAAAAATGCGATGTGTAAATAAGTTCAGACCGCTCATTTGCGTACCAACATGGTTGACAGCTGTACAAGATTTCTATTCAAACTGAAGGCAAAAATCGGACGCTCTTCATTCGGCAGCGCTAAATTCGAAAGTGCATATACTTACTTGGCAACCAGCTAAAATAAAATCTTGCTGACTTTAAGTTTGAAAATGATGAAAATTCATATTTTAAAAATCAGTAAATTTGTGACCCTGGACCACAAAAGCATTAGGGTCAATTTTTTAAAATTGAGATTTATATATAAATAAGCTTTCCATTGATGTTGTTTGTTAGGATAGGACAATATTTGGCTGAGATACAACTATTTGAAAAGCTGTAATCTGAGGGTGCAAAAAAAAAAAATCTAAATATTGAGAAAATCACCTTTAAACCTGTCCAAATGAAGTTCTTAGCAATGCATACTAAGGAAAAAAAATAAGTTTTGATATATTTAAGGTAGGAAATTTACAAAATATCTTCATGGAACATGATCTTTACTTAATATCCTAATGATTTTTGGCATAAAAGAAAAATCGATAATTTTGACCCATACAATGTATTGTTGGCTATTGCTACAAATATACTTGTGCGACTTATGACTGGTTTTGTGATCTATAGGGTCACATATTAGCATTTTATTTTTAAGTTTACTATAAAATAATTGTATTTGTATTTAATACTCCCTTTTTATTTTAAAACATAATAGTGTTATCACACTTTATTATTTTGTTTATTATTTTATTTAAAAAAAAAACTAAATAAAGTGCAATAATATTATAATCACTATTATTATTTTTTTTAATAGTTATATTTAATGGATCACACTATGTGCAGTGAGAAGACCAAAGCAAATCTCCAGGTGCTCTTACAAGAACCAGGCTGAAAAATTTATGTGCACCCCTGCCTATAATCGAGGTAGGAGTTCATAAGGAAGTAGTCATAATAAAGTTTTAAACACACACACACACACACACACACACATAACGTCAGAGGTTATATAAAATGTACATGATACATAATATATATAAAACACAAAGACAGAGATTAGTACAGCTTATTGGCATCACTTTAAAGACGGATGCATATTCAAGTCTTAAGAGTGAGTTCAACTAAGTCATTCTTGAGACAATCGAAGATGCCTTGGAAGGCTCAAAAGGGGGGCAGGGAAGATGTCCTGGGGGCAAGAAAGTGTCACAAGGTTTTTCCTCATGTTAATTCTGGTCTTGGGACCACTTTCACGTGTCTCGTCTTTCCTGTTATGGCCATACATTTTGTGCTTGATTGTCACGAAGAGTTGTTTGGCCATTTTTTTCCACAGAAGGATTATGTTTTGGGAACAGTGGAGGATCTTCTTCTTTGATCAGTTTTCATTGTTGCAGCCCCCAGTTGAGAATGAGCAGATAATAGGGAAGACAGTTGTCTCAGATGATCAGGCACCGCTGATTAGTTTTTACAACCTATCACTGACTTAGTGAGGAATCTCCTTGATCTTAGGGAGTGTTCATTCTTGGGACACTGGAACATTTGATGGACTCTGGTTCAGAGTAAATCCTACAGATCATTTTGATCAGTGATGAATGAATGGAGACTGTGAGTTCTGGGTAGTTTTCAATAGATGGTGATGGTGAACTTGAGTGACCTAAGTTTTGGGTGGTTTCCAGTGGACAGTGACAGTGAACTTGGGTGACCCACAGAATGTAACAGGTGTTAAACAGTGAAGCGAAAGCTTATTGAACTGCTGCCAGAATGGGTAAGATAAGGACACCTGCATCCTTTGACCGGGCTGAAGTAAAGATCATTTTAAAAAAAAAGCAGTCTAACTGGCAATATTCCACAATTATAAGGATTAAAGGAGGGGAGATAATTAATGGTGGCAGGAGACCTGCCAGGTCAGCCAGGCCCGTCAGGTGATAGTATTTTTGTCAATGGACTGATAAGAACAATGCATAAAGGACGATGCTCGATCAGACCAGAGTCAGATGCAGCGACTGTCTTCTCTGCTTTGTTGCTATGCTCAATATAGCCTTATTTTGATATCTGAAACCCTTCTTCTTGAGCTTCATTTATAAGACTTGGAGGACTTTTCTCCATGACACAACTAGGCTAAAACACAGGAGGGAAGTTTGTGTTTTCAAGTGTTTTATTGACATGAAAAATAATTGTACATTTGCATGGCCAGACCAGTTTCAGCTTCACAGCATATAAAGAGAGTAGCGTACTGTCTGTGTAGTGTTTATTTTTCATCATTGTTTTGTAACAGTGAAAGACAAAAGACAAAAATGTTTGACACTTTCTCAATTAACAATCCATATTTATGTAGTCTTTGTTATGAAAATACATTTCTTATAGCAAACATATCTATGAAGAATGTTATGAAAAAACACTTATAATATCAAAACTAATACAGCAAAAATATGCAAATGCAAATTGAAATAAATGCATTTAATATATACTGCATAATAAATATCAAAGGTCTAGTAAAACTGAAGTCCTGATGCTATTCTACGGTATATTGTTCTGTATGAAAAAGCGCCAAGTAAATGCAATATGACTAAAGATGAAGTGGAACTATAAAACAGCCTTTGCGAGTTGAATGTTGGGTTACACTTTATTTTAAGGTGTCCTTGTTACAGTGTAATTATACATTTAAGTACTGAGTAATAATTTGTTAACTACATGTACTTAGGGTTAGGATTAGGGTTTGGTTTAGGGCTAATTGCATGTAATTATGCATAATTAATTGTTATTATAATAATAAGTACATGTAACGTGTAACAAGCACACCTTAAAATAAAGTGTTACCGAATATTGTGAGGAATTTTCAGGAATAATAATAACAAGAAAAGTGCATTGATGTGGACATGACAGATTAAATAAGTGGATCATATTCACCAATAATTGCATGGATTGTTCATATACATACACACATCTGTGTTTTTATGAAGAGGAATCTCACAGCTTGTGTTATATTGCACCTTTCCTTACCCTAGGAGATATTTATTCATCAAAATATGAATTAATCAGGTATAATCATTGTGTAATATATAGCCATTTATGTATCAAGTAATTCTACTATTATAATCATGTATTTGTGAATTGAGGCCTGCAAGAGAATGGAATGTGCAGTCATTACAAAAATGCAATATATTGGTGAAGCTGCACATCCTATATTGACATTAGACAAAATATATGATGAGGCCTCCTCGTTTCACTTAACATAAATTGAGGCCTCCTGTCTACTCTCTAAAAACAGATTGGAGTCACTGCCAAAAAAGGTAAAAAAAAAAAAAAAAAAAAAAGTTTATAAACAGTAACGACAATGTATGAAATGTATTGAACATGCCTTGGGGAAAAATTGCATAAGAGAGTGTGCAGTGCAGACAGACTCTAGTGATTCTCTGCAGAATCTCTTGGCTTCATTATCTCTGATAATAAAATCTTTTGGCATCAAAACCTCAAGACTTAGAGAGTGATTTCTTGCAGAAGCCACCGCAAATCTTAATGTTTAGACTACTGTATAGTGTACAGCGGGGCTACTTTATAAAAAAAATGTGCTTTTCACTACTCCCACAGTGATTTACAGAATATATATATATATATATATATATATATATATATATATAGGCCTATAGTCTCACCATCATGTGGCAAAAGGCACAAAATTGGCTATTTGCACGAAAACTTTAGCTAAAGTAATATTCTGTTCATTTTGATAAATATTTTATTTTTGCTTAATAAACAGGCATATGTTCATTTTAAAAACACAGAAACAAAATTATTTCAAAAAGTAAAGCTTCTGAAAGCATTGAAGGAGATTCCATAATTTAATATACTGTAGCTTTACAGTAACATGATATTTTATTATTTGATATGATTTATATCTTATTTTTTTTAATATGATGGTTTCATTATAAATATGGTGATTATCTCTAAGGTGGATGCTCAACTTAATATATGATATTAAACATCAGAATCTAACCATGTCATGTCAACAAACTGAAAAGTCATTCAGCTATTTATTATCTTGTTAATTATTGTACCTTCGGCCCCAACAACAGGGGTGCTTTTTATCCCGAAATAACATCATTTTACTTATTCTTCCATTATTGAAAAGCTGTAGCTTGAATTACCTTGAACAAAACATTTGTCTCAACATATAACAATCTCATTTGCTACATAAGTCTACAACATTTAAAAGAAAAAAGTTAAATATTACGTCAAATTAGTATGGAGGCCCGCACATGACTTGCAGGAAAAATGTCCACGGTTGCGTCAAGGATCCGACAAATTTCCACACGCAAATCAAACTCGGTTGGTAAGGAAAGTGCTGAGATGAATTTTTGTGCCATTTAGTGGTTGAAAGGAATAGTCAAATGTGTCTTTAACTCTCCAACCAGCGCCGTTGTACCCTATATTTAATGAAATATGTTTATGATTAAATATCTATGTATAAATGTGAAAATGGTCGTACGACAATTTCACACACTATTTGTGGTTAGTGATTGAGACCCAGTGTTTCCCAGCTGCAGACATGCATTGCGCCAAGACCACAGTTATGCATATAGTACAATCAGGGTAGTTTTGCACCAGCCGTTAAGTTCCTACTTAATTGGGAAATGTAATGTAAACGGTGCCCCAGAGTCGATCCTCCCTATATCCAAAGTATGCAATAGCATCCAGCTGCAGCCCCGCAGACTCACCTCCGGCTAGACACCACTGGCTGGACACCAGTGGATAGACAGCCTACGTCATTTCCGTTTTCTCCGTCATTTCCGTTTCGCCGCTAATTTCCGTTTTCACCGCTGGATGGACAGCAATTTTATTTCCTATTTTCACCTCTGGATTGACATAAATTTATTTTATATTTTCACCTCTGGATAGACAGCATATTTAGTTCTCACCTCTGGATGGACAGTATATTTATTTGACATTTTCACCTCTGGATAGACATTTATTTTATATTTTCACCTCTGGATAGACATTTATTTTATATTTTCACCTCTGGATAGACAGCATATTTATTTTCTGTTTTCACCAGTGGATAGACAGCATTCTTTGCAGGCTTAATTGCACACGTCTTTTCCGTATTGTCATTTTACTTTTATGACTTAAAATATATAATATAAAAGCTGTGTGCAAATTGAAATATGATCTTTATCATATCTCTTTACATAAAACAATTCTCAATAATATACTTAATATTATAACATCAATAATTCATGCAAACTGCATTCACAAGAACCACCTTGAAAATATATATTGTTCAGATCATATCACTATTTTTTGTGACAAATTCAGCCTAGATCAATGGACTATAACGTTTTGTCAATACAACAGACTTGTACATGTTAATTGACCACAGTTATTTGCCTTGCCCATTTGGATATTCAATTCTTATTTTTTTTGTAAATGTAACCACTTCTGTTTTTAAAATATACGTAGATTCACATGTTCAGACAATTTACCAAACAATCCAGATCAAATTAACACTTCATGGTTTTGCAATATTTATTGGAAATTACACAATCTAATTAGTAAAATGACGCTTTCAACATCATCATAAACATATTAAACATCAGGCATTTACACGTGCATAGGGAAAAGTACTAACGTTACTTCAACAAAAAACAAAAAAACATAGCTAGCTAGCAAACTCTCGTGTGCATAGACAACCTAGCATTTTAGACTATTCTCTGCCAAGACTGTTCTATGAGATCTCGTTAACTGGGTACAATCTTCACACATCCAAGTGAAAAAAAACGTATTTACAATATTAAATCATACCACTTAAAGAACGATTTAATTGGAAAATCAATTGTAGCAACCTAGCTCTAGAATTGAGGCACACCAGAGTTCACTAATACCTTTAAAAAACACGACGATTTTTTTAACTAGCTAGTTTGTGCATTTGAATTCTGACATGACCTATAAATCATCGACAGTTTATTATTTTTTCTTACCGCTGACATCTGCATGGCGCGTCAAAATTGAAAAGTGAATGACGATACGGAAATGACGTCTGCTGTCCATCCACTGGTGTCCAGCCACTGGTGTCTAGCAAGAAGTGAGTCTGCGGGGCTGCAGCTGGATGCCCCTCCAAGTATGCATGTTGCGTAGGTCCGCCAAAACACTAGGGGCCCCCTTGCTCTCAAAGATTATTTAATTTTAGTCCAGTGCTTATGAAAAGATGAATGTTCCTTTCCTTTCATGCGGTGCGCTGTCGCCCTTTCTACTCAACATCCAAATCAGTCAAATCAACATGACTGTCCTATACAGTCTCCTGCCGTTCTTGCTCGATACTAAAAAAAAAAAACAAGTTAAAAGTGCACCGAGCTGCGGAAGGGACACTGTTTCTCAAGCATTTTCCGTGTGCGCAATTTGAGATGGAGTGAAACACGGACAAATATAAGCTACTTTGCACAAAATGTCCATCTTGATGGGTTTTCACTAAACACTGTCTTAAGTGAACATAAACAGTTTGAAAAGTAATAGAATGCTGGTCAATATATTAGATCTGCGCATTCTGTGACAGCATCCTACTGTATAAACCTGATGCTGTCTGTCATCATCTGTTAGTCAAACAACAAAAGGGAGAAAATTATGGCAGTGGCTATTTGCACTAAGTGATTCTATAGTGATTCTATTTGCTATAGATTCTATTTACACTGTTAAAATAGCAAGATTTTCTGTTATTTATACTACTTATTGTAAATAGTGGCAATTATCTGCACCTCAGTATTGTAGTACATTATAAAACAGTACGCAATAATAAGGTATTGAGTGTAAATTATAATTTTAATTCATATTATTAAATGGATGACACCTTATTGGGTCGATAAAGCCCTCCCTTCACCTACCCTAACCCTTCCCGATTTATTTTCAACTTTTTTTTCCCCTTAATTTTTATTGAAAATAAATGCTTTTCTGATGTGATTTGAAATTTAAAAAGGGAGAAAAATAGTTTGCCAAAAGGCATATTCGAACCCGGGTCGATCGCGTCAAAATGAGTGGTATCGCTAATGACACTTGACTGTCTTTAGTAATGTTGACTAGCCCAATCACACGTTGGTGGGCAGAGTTGGTGTAAATAGCCTCTGCCAACAAAGCAGGCTATTTGCACTTAGTGTAAATAGACACTCCGATGTTTTTATGTTTTCATTCAGACTTAGACACAGGAAGAAATATTTTCCAACTTTATTTTTTGTTCCCTTCATTTTGCAGTTCAGGGCTGCTGTAGAAAGTGTGAATTGTGAAAAATGTTTGTTTTTTTATTCTGTGGGCAGAAATAAGCTTCCATAAGTATCATATCCACCTTTCTGCATTTACGTTACAAATGGCTGAGCAGCTCTTATACTAAACAAAAGGTGGATAGTGTCCCTTTAAATTTTAAAGGGATCATCCGATGCAAAATTCACTTTACAAGTTGTTTGAATATAAATGTGTGTTGGAAGTGTGTGTACACATCCATCCTATAACGATAAAAATCCACCCAGTGGTTTTTTGAAATTCCTATTTTAAAATCCTCTTCCTCAAATCAGGCTGTTCTGAGATTCCTGTCAGAATGACATAGTTCTGTACAGACCGCTCCCATGATAGTTGATTGACAAGACCACCTTACCTTAGACCCGCCCTGAGTGAGCTGAGTGCTGTCCGCCATTGTGTCGACTCCGGTGCAGGGGAAGACAAGATGTCTCCGATTAAGCGACTGAGGTGTTTTGTTGTTGGATGTAATAATGAATATAGCAGTCGTCATTTACTCCTGACATCTGAGCCGCTGAAGACGCAGAGGATTAACGTTACTTTTGTTTTGAAGGGAATGCGCCGATCCCCGATCTGCCTAAATGCGTCTATGTTCGCGCAAATCATTCGTGATCCAGCTTCATCTACAGAAGAAGTGAGTATAAGGGTTTTTATGAATCTTTGCAAATCGCCTTTCCTAATAATGTGCTAGTTAGCAAGTTTTGCGGCTGAAGTTTACAGTCTGCTCGTCACCCCACAGAAGAGAGGGGCGGGGTCAGCAGAGCTCATTAGCATTTAAAGCAACATGGACTAAAAAACAGCTTGCTGAAAACAGAGCTGATTTTGACAGGGTATAAAAGGTGTTTTTTACACTACCATTGAGAAATTTTAACCAAAGTATGTTATAGACTTTTCATTAAGACCATAAAGAATCATATCAACTTGTGGAAAATGGGCATCCGATGACACCTTTAAATCAGGACATACAGCAATGCCTGCTGGGAACCTACAGTTCAAATCAATGGACTTCACAATGGTAATGTTAATATAAAGTCACAGGACTGAGTGAAGGCCTCTTAAAAGCGCATCAGGATGTCAAACCTCTCGGGTAAAATCTCATTTAATGGCCAGTTAGTTAGAACAATAGCGTTCTGTCAGCAGGCTTCAGTAATTAGCAGAGACTCATGAAGAGGATATTGATTGACCAGACGTGCTCATTCATTTAACATTTAACTCAATCACACCACCATCAGCTCACCTGATCAGTGAAAACACAACCATTTTCATCCGTTTAATGTCTGCTGATTCATCTCAAACATAATATCATCACTTATTCATCTGTCAAGAACATGTGCAGATCATATTTCACCACAAAATACTGTTTTATTTCTTAAATAAACATAAGAAACTGAAGCTTATTTCAAGATTTATTTAAAATAATTGTGAAGTATTCTATATTGTGATTGTATTTGTTGTACAACTAAGTTATGCTGATTTAAATAAAATATTATAGGCTATTACAATATTTATTTGTTGTAATGGAGTAAAAAAATAGGATATTACAGTAATAATAATTTAGGTGGGAAATGTGTAATTTTTATTAAAATAATGTCACAATGCAAAAACCTTATATAACCTTATTTATGTATTATTAATTATATAATTATGATAGAATTGAATTTATACAATGTATAATTTAATTTACAATTTAATTATGAATTGTTACAATATAATGTATTATATATATTGGGGTGAAATATGAGCTGAAATACTGTTTAAATTTGATTCTGAACATCTTGTCCGTATGTTAACTACACACTGGATGTAAATCCATGACTGTCTTACTCTGTTGACAAATCATCTAATAACAGATCACATAAATACTGTTTACATGTGCATATCCACAAAGGCTCGGTTACACTCGTGAAAAATAATATATCATTTATACAGTGTATAAAAGGTTTTTTTCTGTGTGTCCATGTTCTCATATATATACACACTGGTTTCTGTACAGTCTGTAGTGTGATGCATCATTATTCTCCTGTCCCTGCGTTCGTCTGATCGGCGTTCGTCTTCCTTTCTTCAGTGTGTTTTCCATAAGGGGTTTCTGTAGACCCATCCATCACCCTGCAAACAGACAAACACCTTCATCAGCTTCACACCAGAGAAACTCCAGGAAAACGGTTATAAAGGTTTCACCTTAGCTGCATAAGAGAGATAAGCTTCACAATCTAAATGGTCAATATTTCCCAAAGTTTTCTAATGTATTTTACTTCAGATTTATAGTTTGTCAGGTTTCAAAACCAGTCTGTAACTGTTGATGTTTTCAACCAGTCTGTAACTGTAGACGTGTCTGAAGCGGTTTCAAGGTGCGTTCAAGTCATGTCGGATAGATCAGTGGTTCTCAATTCCAATCCTGGGGACCCCCTGCTCTGCACATTTTGCATGTCTCCCTTATTTAACACACCTGATTCAGATCATCAGCTCGTTGGTTCAGTTCATGGATCTCTCTCCTAACAAGCTGATGCTCTCAGTCAGGCGTGTTAAATAAGGGAGACATGCAAAATGTGCAGAGCAGGGGGTCCACCACAAAGTCGTTGTTACGAGTGGGAAACTCAAAATTTTCTTTAAGTCCAGAGTTTCCGAGTTGGGGGCGTGTCAGTAAGAAAACGTGTCGGATGCAATGGACGCAGCCAAAGACTAGGCTATAGATATGCAGGCAGCGTCTGTATTGATGGTAAATTTGTTGAAATTACTAAAACGATTAATTTTTTGTAATGTAAATATTATATTATTGTATAATTACCATAGAACATATAATGATTAAGTTTACATCACCTATATACATTGAATAAAAACAGAAAAAAGCAAAAACACGATGCACATTCTTTATTCATCATTTTGCAGATGCAGAGTTTAAAAAAATTGTTGAAATTTATGTAGAAAAGTTAAATCGCCATCTTGTTCCAAGCAAAGTGACTTGAACGCACCTGACGTCGTTATTACGACTTGTCAACTCGTAAGCACGAACGTCCCAGGAGGACTTGAACGCAGCATCATCATGAACGCACCTCTTTGTTGAAGTATTTGGGTTTCCAGGGCATGTTGTTGGTGGCTCTCTGTCTCTCGTCTGATCGCTGGTCTTCCTCTAACACATGCTTGTGTTCAGTGGCCAGATCAACGCTCTCCTTCAGCGTCACATGCTGCTGCCAGAGACACCTGAGATCAAAAACACAGAATATCACAACTATATCAATGACCACAAAATTAAACCAAAAATTGCTCACTAAGGCTGAATTTAGTTGTTAAAAATACTGTAAAATAAGCAATATTAAGAGATATTACAATTTAAATAGCCGTTTTCTATGTGAATATACTGTAAAATGTGATCAAAGCTGAATTTTCAGCATCATTACTCCAGTCTTCAGAGTCACATGATCCTTCAGAAATCATTCTAATATGCTGATTTGCTGGAAACCATGATACAATACAATTTCAAAGTATGGGCTTTTTAAATACCTTTTTAATAATAAGAAATTGACACTTCTATTTAGCAAAGGGGCATTATATTGATCAAAAGTGAAATTAAGGCTACAAAAGATTTCTGTTTCAAATAAATGTTGTTCTTTTGAACGTCTTTCATCGAAGAATCCTGAAAAATAAAAGTGTATCATCATGGTTTCCAGAAAAATATGAAGCAGCACAACTGTTCTCAACATTGATAATAATCAAAAATGTTTCTTGAGCAGCAACATATATATACAGTGTTTAAATTTATTAGACCACCACCCAATATGAGGTTTGTGCCACAGCTACCCTAAACTAACATTATTGGTGATTACCAAGAATCATTTTTTGTGTTTCAGTAACCAGTGTAAGCTCTTTAGTCACAGTAGTGTTTCTAATGCTAAAATAGAATTGTTGCTGTTATTTTCAAATTTACTGTTTTACAAGAGGTCAAAAAAGAGGTCAAATATTGTAGAAATCTGTCAAAAAACTAAACATTTATTGACATTTATTAGGCAAATAACAAACTGAAACAACTAAATAGTCTTTATTTACACATAACAAAAAAAATTAACATTTTGTATGGCCTCCTTTGGCCTTGATAACAGCTTGCTTTCTTGCTGGCATTGTTTTTATGTACTTTTCCAGTTATTGACTGTATTTGGGCATCTGAGTAAAAGAATTAATAAAGTGCTTTACTATTTTTTTTCCACCTTGTAAAACAGTAAATTTGAAATTTAATGGATAATATATATTTTAGCATTAGAAACACTACTGTGACTATAGAACGTACACATACTGGTGGATTAACCTTTTTTTTTTTTTTTAGTTTTACCTGGACTCGGTCCGGCCCTGTTTCTCGACAGGGCGAATCATCTTCCTGATGACGGGCAGTTTGTTGGTGTCAATGACTTTGGTTTCTCCGCTGCTGTAGATGAACTCCAGCATCCCGTTCCACTCGCCCTGAGCTTTACACACCACCGTCCCGCTGGAGTTTTGCTTCACCTCTGCACTGACCCTGAACACACACACCTTCATCATGATCATCATCATCATCAGAGACTTCTCAATTACATCTCATTTAAGAATCAACAACATTGCTGACTGACCTGTGAACTTTGCCCCCATAGAAGGGTTTGGTGTGGAATGTGACGTTGGCCGAGTATCCGGTCTTGGCGCAGCTGATGGTGACCTTTCCTCCGAGCTCCACCCACGGCACGGTGAGGATGGATCGAGCGTACGCACTCGGGAATGTAAACACGTACTCCTCCCCGTGATCACGCAGGTACAACACGCCTGAAGAGCACAGAGCAAAACCCTAAAGCACTAAGCACACTCTAAACAATGAACACATCAAGCTTGAGATTTGTGTGTATGTTTCATCAGCACAGATGATCCAGCAGGTTCACATCACACCAGGAGTCCAACAGGAAAACAAACTCCACCCTCGTGAACGCATTCACATTCACACAATATCTTTCACCACTGAACTGAATTGTGACATAGTGAAAATGATCTGCTACAGGAAAATCATGGAATAAATCTCATGAAATCTGTGTGTATATATATATACATATATATATATATATATATATATATATACATACTGTGTGTGTGTGTGTGTAATATATATATATATATATATATATATATACATACACACACACATACTCATATAACTTTACACAAGAGCAACCGGTAAACATATAGTAACATACTGTCCTCTCACATCAAAATCCACCAACATATTTGTTTAGAACTGTTTTTGACTGTTTTCGCTTATAAACTGGGCTTAATCTGTGCATATTTTTCTCCTGATTCAGACAAGATGACTTTTCACTGGAGAAAGCAATATTATGGATTATGCACAATTTGAAATGTCTTAATATTGGACTAATTTGTAACAAACACAGATTTTCACTTCACAAGACAATAATTGCTGGACTGGAGTAGTGTGGATTACTTGTGGATTATTGTGATGTTTTTATCAGCTGTTTGGACTCTCATTCTGACGGCACCCATTCACTGCAGAGGATCCATTGCTGAGCAAGTGATTTAATGCTACATTTCTCCACATCTGATGAAGAAACAAACTCATCTACATCTTGGATGGCCTGAGGATGAGTACATGTTCAGCTAATTTTTATTCTTGCATGAACAATCCCTTTAATTGTGAATTTTACTAGCAACCTCTGAGTAAAAATTGACCCACCTTCTCCCACCATAGAGACGCCCACTGACATGCCCATGAACTTGCTCTTGGTCCAGATGTGTGTGTTGACGCACATGCCTCTCTCTGCACACTCACAGTAAAACCCCGACACAGGAGGATGATGGGAAACCTGCTCTGCCACGAAACGCACCCTGTAACAGTCTGACCCCGCCTCCGCCGCCTCCTGATTGGTCCTGGGGTTCATGTCAGTCCTCAGAGGGCAGACTTGATCTTGTGGAACCTCCCATGAACAGTGGAAGGTCTCTCCCAGCACTGGATTGTAGGGCTTCTTGGCGACAGCACCCTTTCGTCCTTCATGGAAGGCGGTCATGTAATATTCAACGAAACGCACCATACGCTCCTCTGGGGTGCTTCCGGCGGAGATGGACAGGAACAGGTCAGGGTGTGCCATGAAGTTAGCGTACATCTCCAGCAGTGAACGCTTCTCCAGGATGAATGTGGGAAGAACAACCTGCACACAGATAGACACTTTAATGTCAAATGTAACTCTAATATTAACTGATACTGGTGAGTTGTTGTTGTGATTCGCACCCGTGTGAGATCCATGCCCAGTTTGAGCTGAGACAGCAGATGCAGAATGACACTCCTCTGGTCGTCCAACACACCCAGATCTTCTTCAGTGTTATCATCTGAATCCATCACCTCCTCCTCAGGACAAATCACCTCCATCCCATCCTGTACCAAACACACACATCACATACATGATCTCACACAACTAAATTTATGCAGCAATATTCTAAAAAATTAATATATAATAGAAAAATAGAAAAAAATATTTGATTATATTATTTGTATCTCATTTATAAATTTATAATATAAAAAATGAAATTATATATATATATATATATATATATATATATAATAAGGTAATAAATAAGGTTATAAAGTTTTATTCCACAAGGATGTATTAAACGTATTAAAAGTGATGATAAAAACATTTAGAATGTTACAAAAAATCAATTTCAAATAAATGCTGTTTGTTTCAACTTTCTATTCATCAAAGAATCATAAAAAAAATAACAGTTTCCACAAAAAAATCAAGCATCACTACTGTTTTTAACATTGATAATAATCAGAAATGTTTCTTAAGCAGAAAATCAGCATATTAGAATGATTTCTGAAGGATCATGTGACACTGAAGACTGGAGTAATGATGCTGAAAATTCAGCTTTGATCACAGAAATAAATTACATTTTACAATATATTATATTAGAAAACTGTTATTTTAAACTGAAATAATATTTTACAATATTACATTTCTACTGTATTTTTGGAAAAACAAATGCAGCTTTAGTGAGCATAAAAATTTTAAGATTACAAAATCTTACTGACCCAAAACTTTTGAACGGTAAAATATATATAATGCACAGTATTGTCTCACCTCACTGTTCTGCAGCAGGTTTGTTTTCCTGAGGGAGGGCGAGGGCTCAGTGGAGCTCCGGGTAACAGCACCGCCGTTCCTCAGACGTTCTCCTGAGGGCGACTTTGGGACGGTCCACACGGGAACATTATCTGCAGGGACGCAGAACACATGACCAGAGGTCAGCAGTTACACATCACGCTGAAACTCAAAACCAAATCAATTAGTGACCTTCAGTCTGCGTTCAGTCTGTCACGCTGATGACCAGCCTAAGGTGGCTTACAGAGTTTAGCTGTTTGACAAATGCCCATCAAACTAAAACTGGAAACCAACTAAACCAAGCAAACCACCTAGGTGATTTTTTTCAGCAGGAATGATTCACACCTTTCAACACAAACATCATATGCTGCTTCGAATGGCAGTTTTAACACTGTATTATTATTTTTTATATATATAAAACCAATCAATTGTAGATTTATTCTGCAGCAGTTCAGTGTGTTGTAAAAAGATGAGAAGTGTCTTTACGCTCTTGTACTGATGCAGAAACATCTCAAATTCTCATGACATAATGATCAAAGCATCCTGAGGGCTGCATGAACTTGGCATCTGCTCTCACAATATTTCTGATCAGCTGATGTCAAGTTTCTTACATTCA
This sequence comes from Tor tambroides, assembly GCA_021397915.2. Classification (NCBI taxonomy): domain Eukaryota; kingdom Metazoa; phylum Chordata; class Actinopteri; order Cypriniformes; family Cyprinidae; genus Tor; species Tor tambroides. The sequence continues at coordinate 10,350 of JAFVLL020039206.1, read as the reverse complement.
GAAAGATTCAGCCACATACAGTTTATGACAGAACTGATGTAAATAAAGTTTGTCTTTGTGGCACTGTGGCCCTTTTTAGCTGTAGATTATTTGCATTTTAATAAGATAGATAGATAGATAGATAGATAGATAGATAGATAGATAGATAGATAGATAGAAAACTAAACAGACTTTAGTAAAGATGCATCAAAAAGAAAACAGAATATCACAAACTGAACCTGTTAATTTCCTTGAAGATATTAATTTATGAAAATATTATTAATTTATAAATTCATGAGATGCATGAGGCTCTCTTTAGAAATCATCTACTCTTGGAAAACTGAAATAAACAACCACTGCTGGTACAGAAGTCTTATCATTTACATAAACAATCACGTTTGATGACTGTATACAGACTGTTTACTTGAACTCTAGCCCATATGACTAATATCAGAAACACTCTAGAGAGATTTACTAATGCTTTCCCTCGACTCTCCTCACTGATTTACCCAAGAAAAGAATAAAAGTCACCAATGAGATCTTAACTGTTTTCTCTAGTATCCCCAGTGAGAGTACATGGAGATTATATGGAGTCATTCACAGATGAATGTTTGATACTTAGCAGGATAGTTCACCTAAAAATGAAAATTCTGTTATTATTCACCCTCATGTCACTCCAAACCCGTAGGATCTTCGTTCATCTTCGGAACACAAATTAAGATATTTTTTTGATGAAATCCGAGAGCTCTCTGTCCCTCCATAGACATCAAGGGTACAACCATGGTCAAGGCCCAGAAATGTAGTAAGGACATCAATAAAATAGTCCATGTGACATGTATGTTTCTGTGCCTTGAGCATGGTAGGAGGTTGCTGTCTATGAAGGGTAAGAAAGCTCTCAGATTTCATTAAAAAAAAGCTTACGTGTTCTGAAGACGAACGAAGGTCTTGCAGGTGTGTAATGACATGAGGGTGAGTAATTAGTGACAGAATTTTAATTTTTGGGTGAATTATCCCTTTAAATCCTCTTGAGCTCTCAATAAGCAACCTCTGAACAATAAAATGTCAAAAAAGAAAACTGAAGGCCCGTTTACACCAAGAACGATAACCATATTAGTACACATCAACAGACTTGATGTGCACTGCAGTTTTATCGTCTGTAGCTTTATAAACGCACTAGCTCTTTAAAGCAGGATGGATTCTGATTGGCTGTCGATGTTTTTAACGTTCATCAGCTGACAAAAAATTAATTCTGAAAGTTATTGTTCCTCTGCATCGTTATCATTATGGTTGGACTCTGCGATTCTTTTTTGAACAATTTTTAATACTATATATTTATCGTAATTGTTATAGCCCTTGGTGTGAATAGACCTTCAGATTCTTAAAACTGTAAATCATAGGGAAAATGTTAACATTTAATACATTTTTTAAATATATTAAAATACAAAACGTATTTTAAATTGTAATGCTATTTCACAATATTACTATTTTTACTGTATTTATAATAAAATGAATGCAGCCTTGTTGAGCAGAATAAACTTGAGATTTCAGAAACACTGAAATGTTCCCAAACTTTTCAACAGTAAAGCCACAGCTGAAAATAATTAAATAAAATGTAAAAAAAAAAGTGATCCTTAAGACCACTCCTCGAAAACACTATATCAGACAGCATCAAGCATCATTTCAGATTAATTCATTCTTTTCTGAATAAGCTGGAAAAGAAATCCTCACACAGACCATGCATCCATGCACAGACCAGAACATGTGAAATCTTCCTGCTGATCATTGTGATGTAAAGCAAACGGATCATGCAAACAAAACACACAATATGTATTTACCTGATTGGGGTTTCCTTCGTTTGGATCTGCAGGCCCCGCCCCTTCCAGAGCCCCGCCCCCTCAATGCATGTCACTAGCCCACAGCAACAGACCTCAGTCAGAGATCAAAGATGTCGTCTGAACTCAATCCTTTAATTCATTTCCGTAACATCAGAAACATTCTAAGCGATCAGTTTTGGATTCAGTTCATTCAGTACACCAATACGGTCTCATTTCCATCTAAATTTGAACTCATCTGAAGCATTCAGGGCCAGAGAGGAACAAGCATTTTCGCTCTCGTATTTTCAAAAATATGTTTTACAAAACTGAAGAAAAACAGCATTAAACGAAGGCTGAAACAAAACGCAATTCGTTCTCTCCAAACACAAGGAACAGAACCTGAGATCTGAAGATTAACATTCAAAACTGAAAATACAAAAAGAAAATACAATATTCAGATCAGGCACAGAGTCATTCAGCTCTCAAGTGTTTCTCCTTGGAGAAAGACAGACATCAAAGGTGTCCATTCATATCAAGGAGTTCTCGTTTTGTGAATCGACAAAAAAAAAAGAATAAAAATGTAAAACATAAAATCAAATAAAAAATCATGGCAATTGATTTTGACGCCCAGCGTGAAGCACCTGAGTCCATATCAGCGTCGATCTGAAACGTTTTATTGGATCCACTGGGTCGTTTTGAGTTTTCAGGCACCTGTGTGTGTGTGTGTGTGTGTTTCTTTGGCATGTGGTTCGTCCAGCATTGAAAAGCAACTGGAATCAGATTCCAAACACTCACACGAATCATGCATTAACATGTTACACACTCAGCACGAATACAAATGATACAATCAGGCACAGAACCGAATGAACAAACGATTCAAATGAACAACCAAAATACAGATGAACTCACACAAACAGTGAACATGCAGCACGAACAACGAACAGCCCTTCAACAACATTTATTGCAAACGTTTAGCTGCATGGGGCCCGTTAGATACGGACAGGGGCCGCAGTCGACCTCGCCCTGATCTTTGGCCGGCTCCGGGTCCGGAGGAGGCATGGGCCTCTGTAGGGTGTCCGTATTGGACTCACCGGAGGGCGGCCCGCGGTTGTGTCCAGCGCTCTGCTGTAATATAGTCAGGCACTCGCCAAGGCAGCTCAGGGTGGCGGCAGAGGTGGCTTTCAGCAGCAGCAGGTCCTGATCCAGACAGGAAAGGGATCCTCGCGTCGGCAGAGACTCGATGGACTGGACCAGACTCTTCTGCTGACCCTCGGCCTGGTTCATAACCTGAAGAAATGAGGAAGGGGCTTTACTGCAGTCGACTGACAGGTGGCGCCATTCAGCTACTCTCTTAAAAATAAAGCTGCTTTATTGGCATGAATGGTTCTATGAAAAACCTTGAACATCTCTGGAACCTTGCAAATGCAGAAAAGGTTCTTTACAGTCAAAAAATGTTCTTTAGATTTTTAAAATGTTCTTAAAATGGTTCTTTTAGGGACTGTTCACTGAAAGGTTCTCTGGGGAACTTCTATGGCATCACTGCAAAAACACCCTTTTGGAACCTTTGTTTTAAGAGTGTACATTACTAACTAGAACACAGCCCTTGAGATTAAACTGGTACAAATATCATCAGAAAACTTGCAAGTCTGTTTCTACAATAAAACACTGATTCTGATTTCTTTTTTTTCTTTAAGAAATTAATACTTTTATTAATGAAGGATGCATAAAAGGTGACATTTATGATGTTGCAAAAGATTTCTATTTCACATAAATGCTGTTCTTTTTGGGTTGTCTATTCATCAAAGAATCCTGACAATTAATATGTATCAGTTTCCACAAAACATGAAGCAGCACAACTGTTTTCCACATTTATAATAAGACATCTTTCTTGAGCAGCAAATCAGCATATTAGAATGATTTCTGAAGGATCATGTGACACTGAAGACTGCAGTAATGATGCTGAAAATTTAGCTTTGCATCATAGAAATAAATTATATTTTAAAATATATTCAAATAGAAAACAGTTACTTTAAATTATGTAATAATATTTCAATATAGCCCTAAATGTGGTCTTGGTGAGCAGATGAGACTTGGCACATTATTGTAATCAGATCTTTCTGAACCACCTCTGAAATGACAGATGTAATCGAGGGCCTGAAATCAAAGCAGCACAGTTTCAGCTGTGGTTGATGCGGCTGATCACACGAGCCGTGTGTCGGCAGACGTGACGGACGAGGTAATAATGTTTCAGCTGACGCAGGACTTATTTAATTCTCTAAATGATGCTCTGGCACAGAAATTAAATCCAATAGAGCTCAAACTGAAACAGTTTATATGAGGAGAAAAATCTCTGACGTGTCTTTATGTTCAGAGCTACAAAACCAGCTCAGTTTGTTCCTTATTTCTATTAAAGGAAAGAGATGTTTCCAGAGAAAGTCTGTGTGAAAATGCAGTATTCACATTCATGCATTTGGCACATGCTTTTATTCAAAGCGACTTACATTTTATTTGATTTATTTATTACATTTTATTCAACATAATAGTCGACAGCGTGATTTGACCAATGTGGCGCAACACTCTAATTCAGCTCTCCAGGCTGTAATCCAATAGAAGGCGGCATTTATGAGAAGTACAAACGAAGCAGAACCAGCAGAGTGTGGGTAAGCGTTACAAAACTACAAACAAAAGTGTTGTTATGTTTAAAGGGAGATACAGCCTACTCACAGTAAAGTTTTCGAGCTAAAAAGTTCTGTATACACAAGCAGCGTTTTACTGTTAGCGAACATCCGCATGCTGCTGAGCAGCGTTTAGAACATTGGTTTCAAACTCAATTCCTGGAGGGCCACAGCTCTGCATAGTTTAGCTCCAACCAGCTCCAAATCACACCTGTTTGGAAGTTCCTAGTGATCCTGAAGACCTTGATTAGCTGGATCAGGTGTGTTTGATTAGGGTTGGAGCTAAACTGTGCAGAGCTGTGGCCCTCCAGGAATTGAGTTTGAGACCAATGGTTTAGAAGAATATGCAAATATGTGCTGCGCAATTTCCCCTCAATAACAAAATAAAACAAATAAAATGCTAGTAGTGAGAAAACAGCAGTTAAGAAAGCATCTGATCATAGCAATGTGGATATGTTTGCAACAGCTCTACAATTCTTCACGTCACATTTATTTATATAGCGCTTTATACAATAGATCGCTATAAAGCAAGCAGCTTTACAGTATTAAAGGCGCGCGCACACACACAAACACAAAAAAAGAATTGTCAGTGTTGCTTTCCATTAGAATTACAACATGATTTTCTCCCATAAAGCAGCTCTCCAGTAATAGTTTGATTTGCACTGATTAAAGCTTGATCCAGCTCACATAATTTTGACTATATATTTGATTTTGTCTCACTTTTGGAACTAATTAAATTCTTATGCTGTGTTAAATTCCTTCGAATTTCAGTTCAGTTATTCCCTCTTCCACAGTCCAATTCAACATCCTGTGAAATGTGACAAATTCACTTCACATTCATGGACATTAATTGAAAGAAGCACACACACAAAAAGTATTTAAATTGCATTTAAAATATCATCCATTAGATTATACTATTTTAACATAATGCTTTTATTTTAACAAATGAATAAACTTAAGGTGATGCATAATTGTCAGTCATAAATTAAACAGGTCAGATTTCTGCTCTCATAAAAAAAAATCATGTCATAGTTTAACATTAACTAGGCTATTTGCAGTTATTTGATTTAACTTAATCATATTTTCAAAATGCATTTATTTAAATTGTTTAGAATCAGCATAAATCTGTTTATTGTGAAAATAATTACATTTAGTCAGTTTAAAGTATGAGCATGGTTCAAATATGGGTAACTGTGGAACAAGTAATATTCAGTCAGTTAAAATATATGAGATTGAAAAATTAGAAAACCTGTTTTATTTATATATGACTGACAAATATGCATAATATTAAGTTTATTAGTTTGTTAAAACTGTGTCATCTAAATGGATGGAAATTGTTTATCCAATTCAAATACATAAATCTTAAATTTAAACAATATTTTGAGTGTTTTTTAATTCTGCATTAGATCAGACAGGAGATTCATGAGGGTCTGTAAATATCCTCCATCAGTCCAGTGTTTGAAGCGTGTGTGTCTGACCTCTTTGACCTCCAGGAGGCGCTCTGGGTACAGGTTTTTGGCACGGCGGGCGGCTGCAGGCGACTTATGGTGTGTGATGGTAACGATGTTGCTCTGAGGCCCGTGGTGAGGGAGATGTCTCTGAGATCCAGGAGAGGAAGACGGAGGGAGGTGAGGAAGCAGAGAGAAACTCCGAGTCCGGCCCGATGAACCCTGAGACACACAGAGAGAGATGGTTAAAAAAAACCTTCCCATTCACAGACACACATAATACAGTCTAATGAGCAGTGAATGCAGAATTACAGCTTCATTCACACCGCAATCACACTCCAGAAAACACAAGCCACAGACGTCACAACCAGCAAAGATTTCACTATCAAACTCGCATTCACATGACTGCTACATACACTAAAGCATCACAACTATACAGATAAAATAATGTCTTACATGATAAAAGAGCCTGATATTATTATCAAAAAATAATGAAACCAAACATCCTAGTTAATGCATTAACATATGCAACTAATTAAATGATGATTAAATCAGGGATATTATCATTAAATAAAACAAACAAAAAAATTCATTTCTTGAAATAAAATAAATGTTAACTGAAGTAAAATATATTAAGCTTGTTGCCACGGCAACATTTCTCATTTTCATTTAGTTTCAGCTCAAGCGGTTTAGTTAACTTGATTTTATAAAATAACTAAAACGTAAAATGAAATAAATCAAAATAAAATAAACTGAAATAAAAAACTATACAGACATATTTTTAAAAAAATAAATAATAATAATAATAATAATAATAAAAATGACAATAACACACAACACAGTTACTAAAACTTTAAATAAAATTAAAATTAAAACTAAATATAAAAACAACTAATTCAAACTATTAATAAAACTATAACAGTACATAGCATATCATTTCAATGATACTAACAACACCATTAAACAATGTTTTAATGCTGTTAATGCATGTAATCAGTTATGTAATCAGACATTACACTCTAAAAAAAAATGGTGCTATATAGCACTAAAAGTGGTTCTTCGCTCGTAATCATAGGCGAACCACTGTTGGTGCTATATAGCACCATATCTTTAAAGGTGCTATACAGCACCTTTGTCAAATGGTGCTATGTAGAACCATAAGAGGTGCCATATTGCACTGTATTTCTTCAACAAAAATGGTGCTAAACAGCACCAGCAGTGGTTCTTTGGCTCGTAAAGAACCTTTAAAGGGACTTAACAGGTTCTTTGTGCGGCAGTGGTGCTACATAGCACCTAAATCACTCCAAAGAACCACTGAAGAACCTCTGAAGAACCATACAGGAGCTTAACAGGTTCTGTATATGGTAGCGGTGCTATATAGCCCCTCAGTCATGCCAAAGAACCGCTGAAGTACCAAGATTTGGTGCTATACAGCACCAAAAGTGGTTCCCCTATGATTACGAGCCAAAGAACCACTTTTAGTGCTATATAGCACCTTTTTTTTTTTAGAGTGTATAACTTTGTGGTATCTAAAGTTTGTTCTGAACATTTCGAGCTGATTAAAACAGGATTTTATCACACATGCACAGACATCAGGGAAGCATCTGTTTATCACTAAACTGGTAACTTATAAATCAAACCTAGATGTGATGTGTAACAAAAGTCAATTAGCATGTTTGTGTGGTGAAGAGTAATGATCAATGGAAATCAATAAGTGAAAAATCACCCATGAGTAATTCACAGAAATGTGAAGAGAACTGCATCTTTACAGTAAGATTAAATCCATAAAGTGAGAAAAGCTGTTTTCCGTATGGACTATGTTGATAAATGAATTTATGTGTATCGCTGTGTTTTGATGCAGTTTGAGGATAATCGGTTTGTTGTTGTGTTTGAGCAGCTACTCTGATGTGAGTGTCATTCACACAGATTACTGTACTTCACAATCACACAAGCACCTGTTACTCAGTTTAATCAGAATTCAGTGTGTTAATTACAACAAGATGATGCAATTAATCACAACAATTCACAGCCTTGAATATAGCATTATATGAGCCTTTAAATTAAGTGAATCACAGAGCAGAAGTAGGTCAGATGTTCACACAGACAGGTGTCTGTCTCTCTCTCTGTAAAACACTATAGCGCTCTATCTCTCAGGTGAACAGAGATGTGTGTGTGTGTGTGTGTGTGTGTGTGTGTGTGTGTGTGTGTGTGTGGGCCGAACACATTCTGACAGCGAATGTGGGCACAAAGCAACCGAAGCCAAATGCCGTCCCACAGGCCTGAAATCATTTTTAAAATAAAACATTCATTTTATTTAGTGCAGTGTGTGGTGCAATGATATTTCTAGCCAAGGACATTATTAGACATTTTATCAGTGATCTTCATTCTTATTAGTTAATGTATTAAAGCATTAACACTGCACTGAATCATATTGCAAGAAAACTGACGTATCAGGAATTTTGTCATTGCATCATGACTCAATGAATCAAAAATTTCCAGTAAATACTTAGTTAGTTGAATCATTTTATAATGTTACCTTTAAAAAAAATTGCCAAAAATGAATGAATGAATAAATAAATAAAAATTATGAATAATGAATAACACAACAAATAAATCTCTCATCTTTGGAAAAAAGTCTTTAGATCTTTTTAGCACTTTAGGCTTTGAATTAGTAATGCAACAATGCAAACAAACTATTCTTAATACTTAATGAGTATTTTTGTCCTTTTTCTCCTGTTAACATCTCAAAATCCTTGAACTAGGATAAGTAAGCTATGGAGTAAGACAAAACACTCATATTTAAGAAACAATCTATAAAAACAAGTCATAATTTCTCATGCAGTGTTCTTTCTCAAGTACGTTTATCTTGTTTCAAGGACTTTCAGTGATATTTTAACTAGAAAACTAATTTAAACAAGTAATCAAAAACCTTTTTTTGCAGTATGTGGGTAACTTATTTAGGATTTTGGTTAACCGTTTAAAAAGTGGCCATTGAAAAATGCTTATTTATATATAAAAAGTGCTGATGTGACTATTGGTGGAATTTGTATTTTTTCATATTTTTGTATTTTGAGACTGAGGTGGGAGAATATGTTTTTTTAAAGATTCGGAAACAACCTTGTGAACTGAAAAACAAAAGTAGCATGTGTGTGCTGCTAATGCCCTCAGCAGTGACTCTAGATCTGTCTGGATCAATATGTGTGATATCAGTTACAGAGGAATCTGAGAGAGAGAGAAAGAAAGAGTCATCTGTTCTTCAAAGAATGAAGCATCTGTTCTTCACTGAATGAAGCTCTGTGATCATGCGCTGATGAGCAGTTACTACAGCACAGCATTAACAGAGACAGACCTGCACTATGTGCACGACAATCAAACACTTCAAGACGTGAGACACGTAATATAACAAACACACATTAAACAAGAGAAAGTGGGTGTGTGTTACCTGTGCGTCCAATGTGTTCTGAGTTCGGTCCACACACAGATGCTCGTCACAATCCTTCAGTTTCCTCATCTGTGAACAGATCAGATTACGCCTTAGCAATGAGCTCTCAAGATGACTTAAAATTAGTTAAAATATGACAAATGCTAAAACAACTATATCAATATTTTTCTTATTTGAATTCACTTCAACAATTGTTCTTTTTTTATTTTTATTTTTAACTGTTTCTTTGAAGAACAACGATTCTCATGGTCTTGAAATACCTGGATTTCAGTTTTATAAGCGTGATTTCTAGACCTAGAAAACTCATGGAAATTATTACAACCTTAAAACTATACGGGCATTTTTATAATGAATACACATTTTACCAGTTATGCAAATATTTTGATCAGAAACTGAGTTATTTTAGAGTTATTTAAGGTTTATTTTATTTCAAATAATGAAAATGTTTTATGTAAGTCATGGTTATAAATATTAATAACAGCCCTCAAGAACATTTTTGGACTGTAATTATTTTATTATAATTTTTTAATGATTTTTTTTTTAATTTGTAGAAACTATTGTAGGACTGCCCATAGATTCAAATAAGTTTCAGGAGTTTGAATATCATTGTGCACAGTGAGAGGACTCGGAGCCAAAAAGGCTGAGATCCACTGCCTTAGAAACTATATTAGTGAGCTCATCTCATAGACTTTAATTGTTTTTCTATCAGATTAGTGATCTTTTCTATCTCCTGACCTTAAAGAACCCTCACAGAAAACCGTGCACATAGTTAGATTTACTTAAAAAGCATCAAATGGAGCCTTTTCAATTAGTGATGACACATTGAACGCCTTCACGAGTCACTCATTGTCATCATATTTTATTTTATTTTACTGTATTAGTGAGGATATTTGACCCTCACAAGTATACAGTATACAAATCTTTACAAACACGCTACCCAAAATCTCTCAAATGCAAAAAACGGATTCTCCTATAACACTTTCCCTGCTCTG
>JAFVLL020039204.1:0-14786 GCA_021397915.2 Tor tambroides | reverse complement strand
ACCCCAGAGCTGCATGTATTAGCAGAGGAACGTCAAACCCGTGAGTTTCGTCATGCCCTGAATGGTTTCCTCAGCCAAACGCACACGTTAACATCAGAGGATCACTCATGTGGGCCAGTGAGCATCAGGTCTCGGTCCCACATGACTTTCGGTAGCGTTCCTCGCGGCCCACCGCGAGCGCAATAACAGGATCTGTATGCACTGAACTCTGCCGTGTCCAATTGATGTGACAACCTCCCTATCTCTTTAGACAGCAAGCTCACATCCAGCTAAACAATTACACTCTGCTTCTGCACGAGCGTGCGCTCGGTTCGTATCGGCCCTTCTCTTTGAACAGTATCTTCTCTTTGCTTTTTGTTTGCTCACTGTTTCCCTCCCGCTCTAATTTTCAGGACAGAGAAATGAATAAAATTAGCATACAGCACCCAAGGGACATATGGGAAGGTAAATAAACAGCCGAAAAGTCATCATCTGAATATCAAAACACCCAATTTGCATGGCGGGTGATCATTAACTAAATGTGGATCTACTTATTTTGCCAAATGTTAACAAGAAGGGAGAGAAAAAGGAAGGAAGGGGCTGCTGGAGAAATGAAAAACAACTTCATTGTGGATGAGTAATCAATGGCTCTGTTTGTACCCAGTACAAAAGGGTTAGAAGTTCAGTCATCATTTACTCACCCTCATGTCGTTCCAAACCCACATGGCTTTCTTTCTCTGTGGAACACAAAAGGGGATGTTTTGAAGAATGTTCAAGCTGCTGTTTTCCACACAGTTAAAACAGACAGTGATTTTTACCGCCAGTGTTTAACAAGTGCATTAAAAGTGGTTAAAGTAGTCTGAACACATATGTTTGTGTAAAGAACATACTGAAAATTTGTTATTAACAACAAACTTGTTATTATTGAATTTGTTATTAACACTAAACAGTATGCCACAGTAAATTACTTATATTTGAAAATATCTTTAAAAAAATGTAAAAGAATAAAGGCGTAATATTTATCATTTATTCACAAAATATTTAAAGAAGCAAAAAAAAAATATTGTTTGAAAAAATGTATGGAGCCCAAATAGATATTGTGGCAATGAATTAGGAATTTGTTTCAGGGCCACATTTTATTATTTAGTTTTTATTAAATCTAAATGGATTTTTTGGCTTATTTAAATGAAGTTAAACTGTGGCCATATAACTTTATCCTCGCACATCATGTGTGGGGCTCTGTAAAAGTGTAATGATCACCAAAATACTGAATTCTTGGAATTTTAACTATTCCCAAAACATTTTAAGATACAAAAATAAGAAAACTCCAGTCTCTTAATGGTACAACTTTCTTTTCATAAAATTTCGGTTTTGAGATTATTCTCAAAACATTTTTAACTTTACAAAAATGTATTTATTCAATTTCATTTTAACGTGCAGTAACATTACACTTAAACACCATGAATGTGTAGTACGAATATATGTTAAATGCTATGGGCAAAAAAAAATAAAAAATAAAATAATAAATAAATAAATAAAATTAATATTAAATAAAAAATACAAATAATATTAAATAAAAATAGTAATAAAATTAATAATATAACATAATTAGAATACATATTTTATTATTATATTATGATTATAATATATAAAAACATTTTAAAAAGTAATCTTATAATGTTACGATTTTGTTTATTTTGTAAAGTGTCTGAGATTTTTCTCAAAACATTTTGACTTTACAAAATCATAGTTGTTTATTTTCATATAATTTATAATATAATGGAACATATTTTCTGATTGGAATTTTGAATATTCTGAAAATATATAAAAATATTAAAAACGGAATGTTACGACTTTATTTCCAGACTTTATTTGCATAAATATGTCTGTTCTGAGATTATTCTCAAAACATTTTGACGTTACAAAATCATACTTGTTTTAAATGTATATTCATTAAAGTAAGATGACACTTGTGAGTGAAGTTAAAATGATTCAATCACAATACACACATCCGCCCTTAATTTACACATTAGCAAAATTTCAGCAGCATTTTTCCAGCAAAAAAGGTTTATTGTCATATAGGTTTGTTGCTGGTCAACAAGGCAAATTTTCATTTAAAAAAAAAAAGAACCTGATTTGTTTATTTCTTTCTTTGTGATTTGTACTAGCAATTTCTGAGTGAAAATTATTATTTTTCACTTTATATAAATGCATTTCTTCCTTCACAGCAGCTGTTTTACAGGCCTGCAGCACTCTTTTAACGTTGTTTACCGAGGTAAAGCACACTCACAGCTCACCTTTACTTACCCTCTCTTTGCACTCTTTTCTCTCACTGAAAAGAAAAATGCCAACGTGTCCAGTGTTTCTTGGCTTGACCTTCTAAACAGCCGCTATGTGAATGGAATCCTAAACTTGCCCGAACACCACGGAAACACACAGGAGGTGGGGACGGGACAAAGAGAGCCTTGTTTCATCAGACCCCCATCCCAGAGACCGATTGCCCGCCCCTCTTTAGCAGGCCTGCCCAAATATTTGTCAACCAGACAAATATTCAATATTGTAGAGCTTCACTAAGCAGCTTGGGGTCGTGTTGTTTTGGTATGTTTGTAGTTGTGTAGGTATGCAGGAGTTCTGGCTGAGGTCAGCTGAGGAATGCTGTTAAACACAAGACAAACACTAAATCACAACCTTTCTGCATTCCTACACCTGCACTTACAGGGGTATCTGTAATTTGTTTATTAAAGGGATAGTTCGTTCAAAAATGAAATTTCTGTCATCATTTACTCACCCTCAATTTGTTCCAAACCTGAATGAGTTTCTTTCTATGGAACATAAAAGAAGATTTTTTGAAGAATGTTGGGAACCAAACAGTTGCCATTGATTTCCATAGTAGGGAAGTCAATGGCTACTGTCATCAGTTTAAGGGCCAGTTTTACTAAACACGGCAAATTAGCGCGAGAGTGCAATTCCAAACAGCGTCAATGAGCGTGGAAATTTCTGCGGGTGGTTTACTAACAACACGCAAATTAAAGAACACAGACGCAACATCTCATTTACATATCGACCAACGCAATATACCAAGCGCAGCACAAATTAGTGTAGTCGCAAATAGAGAATAAAGAAATAAAGAAGCCACAGTATGTTGAAAAGAACCGGAGACCAAAAAATGAAGGGTTGCAGGAAGTTTTGATAGACCTGGTATTGCGTGACTCCTAGTTGAGGGTTCCAAGTCGTCTTTTATTTCTTGAAGCAAATAAAAATAATATGGCTTTGCAAACGATATGTTCAGATAATGTGTTCTTCTGGCATTCCAAATAAATTAATACGTGTGGAAAAAAATCCTCTCCCTTCTACCATGTGCTCTCTGTTCTCTGTGGTGCCTCCTCACAACAATAATTGCAGCCATTTAAAGAGCAAAATAGTTTAAGACATGCTTTTGGGGGGGCGTTAAATAATGGCGCAAATAGCAGTAATTTGACGAGTGCAAACGTTAGTAAATCTCTTTGCATGATTCATTTGAATACTGTCCTCCCATAAATTTTGCATCTGAAAGGGAAACTCCTACAAATGCATATTCAATAAGGTCAGGCGCAAAAATAACTGTCCACGCCTTTTCAGCACTAATTCTTCACTGCGCGTCTTTAGTAAATCCTGACAGTACTATTTTAACGCCAAAAGACGGTTTGCGCTGGTGCAAGCTGTTAGTAAAACTGGCCCCAAATATGCATAAACGTGTTGTTTACATGTGTAAATAGAACATAGTACATCTTAAACATTCAGAAATTGAAAATAATAATAACAATAAAACACAAAAAAAGTCAGTAAAACTACTTTTATTGTGTTCTAAAGTATACAAAAACTCAAAACATTAATAAATGCTAATATCAGTCGTGCATGATGATTCTCAATATCAATTATTGTATGAAATATTGCTAACAATTATGCTACTTTTCTGTCAGTATTTTAGGAATTTCTATCAGAAAGAAAGAAAGAAAGAAAGAAAGAAAGGGAAAACAAACTCAAAATATAGGCTTTCATATGAGCCTGTTCTGCCATGGAATAAAAAATAAATAAATGACTAAAAAATGTAATCAATTTTCCTGGTAATTCTAAGAAAAAAAGTCAGAATTTTGAGATATAAACTTGCGAGATCACATCACAAATATTGCAAGATATAAACTCAGAATTGCAAGAAAAAATGTTTACATTTCACATGGCTTACATTTTTCTGAAATTACAGTTTGCAATTTATAATTCTGTTGTGTGTGTGTGTGTGTGTGTGTGTGTGTGTGTTTTGTTTTTTAGTTTATATCTCACAATTCAAAGTTTTTGTTTCCACCACAAAAACCTTGCAATTGCGAGTTCATATCTCATAACTTGTACTTTTCTTCTCAGAATTGTGAGTTTACTTTTCAATTCATTTGCTCAGAATTGTGAGAAAAAAGTCTAAATTGCGAGATGTAAACTCAAAATTCCGAGAAAAAAATTCTGAATTGCGAGATAAAAAGTCAAAATTACCTCCTTATTATCTCATGGCAGAAACAAGCTTCCATACTTTAACCCATAAAGACTGGATGTTAAGATAATTTATTAATATGAGGGGCACACCGGTATTTTTGCTATAGTTGGTTTGATGACTGCATTCAGATTACAAACTGAGTCGGCAGTCAGCAGTTTTTTTTTTGTTTTGTTTTGTTTTGTTTTTTTTCTTCTTCTTCTTCTTTTTTTTATGGAATCTATACACAAGAAACACGCTATTCATAGAAAAACATATTGTGTTTACTGATTGTTGAAACATACAGCCCTGAGACAGTGCAGTGGAGAGGAGATTTCTGAGCATAATTACATGCTGATAGCCAGAGGATCCAGAGGCGTGTAGTTATCTGAGTAAAATATTCAAAACACTATAGCCAGCAGGTCTCAAGAGAGACACTCTGTAACAGCCGCAGTTCATGTGCAGATCAATAGGAGAGAGAGTTTACATTAGCACACCTGCTTAACTTTGAGTTCACACGCACTTGCTGGAATCAAACCACACTGAGATCAGACAGCTGACTGCAGAGAGCCTCCGCTTTCAAAGAGCTGCTGCTATGTGACTGAAGTCTGTTAAAGGCAAAGAGAATGTTTGATAGGAGTCAACACCAGCGTACTCCTCAACACAGTCCTCGTAACTCCTCAACACACACATAAAAAATACTGTTTTAATATTATATTTCAGTTTAAAAATTACACTAAATAATTTAAAAAATCGACTAATTTAAATGATGTCATTATTATTGCATTAAACTATTTTACGAAGTGGCAATTTCGTATGAATTCATGAGATGTGAATCGTACGAAAACGTATGGTTTTCAGAATAAAAGCACAAAAGTCCACTTTTTGGACAGATTGTTCGAAAACATACAAATGTGATGTACAAATTCATACGAATTAGCCACTAATTCACTAAAACAATTTTTTGTCTTCACAGATATCACAACCCTGATGTTACGGGGAAAATATAACTATTTTACGAGGTGGCAATTAGTGTAATGTGAACTGTATGAAAACTTATGATTTTTTAGAAAAAAATAAATAAAAATCATGAATGTCCACCCCACACAACCGTCAGTGGTGTGTAAGCAGATCATATAAAAATGTACGAATGAGACTGTATGCATTTTTTGCTATTTTATGAGGCAGCAATTTTGTATAAATTTGTGGAGATGTGAAATGTACAAAAACGTACTGTATTATTTGTTAGAAAAAAACATGAAAGTCTACCCATAAACTGTCAATGGAACATAAACGGATTTGTACAAAAGCATATAACTGAAATTATACGAATTCATTTAAATTTTCCACCAATTCACCAAATTGATTTTTTCCCCTCACAATTCACATTGCATGAATTTATACAAAATAGCCACCTCAAAAATTCTAAGTTGGTGACTAATTCATATTCGTACAATAACATTTGCATGTTTTTGTACAATCTGCTTAAGCCCCATTGACAGTTATATAAATTAGCTACCAACTCACAATTTTTGAGGTGGCTATTTCATAGATTTTAAGAAATAAAGCATGGCAGTCTACTCTTAAACTGTCAATGGGGCGTTAACAGTTTGTACGAAAACACAAAAATGAAATGTACAAATTCATACGAATTAGCCATCATTTCACCCAAACAATTTTTTTCTCCTTTTTTTTTTTCCTGTTACAGGAAAATATAGCTGTTTTACGAGTTTCAATGGCATTTTCTTTTACACTTACTTCCGTATGATGCATATTAAAGTAGTGTTTATAAGCGCAGCGCTGCTTTGTTTACAGCACTAAACAAGGAAACGCTGTTTTGCTTCTGTTTCATAAACACATCCTACACCTTGGAGGTGTCTTATTTTATGAAGTGGCGATTTCGTATGAATTCATGCGATGTGAATCGTATGAAAACATTTTTTTTTTTTGAAATTCTCCTTCTAAACTGTCAATGGGGCTTAAGCAGATTGTACGAAAACATGCAAATGTTATTGTACGAATATGAATTAGTCACCAACTTAGAATTTTTGAGGTGGCTATTTTGTATAAATTCATGCAATGTGAATTGTACGAAAACATACAATTTTTAGAAATAAAGCATGGCAGTCTAGCCCTAAACTGTCAATGGGGCGTTAACAAATTGTACGAAAATGTATAAATGAGATGTACGAATTCATATGAATTAGCTACCAATTTACTAAAACATTTTTTCGCCTCACAGATATCACAACCTGATGTTATTGGAAAATGTAGCTATTTTACGAGTTTCAATGGCATTTTCTTTTCCACTTACCTCCATATAATTCATATTAAAGAAGTGTTTATAAGCACACCACTGCTTGGTTTATAGCACTAATCAAGGAAACGCTGTTTTGCTTCTGTTCCATAAGCGCCACCTGCTGTCATCATTCAGCTTGTTTTTGTTTTGTGCAGGTGTCTTATGTAGCATAATTCCACAAATAAAAAAAAAACATTCTGGTTTTGCTTTAGATTTTGAAATTACATAATTATCCTAATTATCATTGGAGATGTGTTGCTTTTTCTTGTTCTACTGAACTCGTATCGAACTGAGACCTCAAAACTGAGGTATGTATCGAATCGTGACTTCTGCGTACCGTTACACCCCTACATTGTGCGAATTCATACAAATTCATCACAAATTCTCCAAATTGTAAAATAGCTCTGAACTGCCATGAAAGTGTGTTGGAAATATCTAAATCTTCAGCACGTCACTGGATGTTACCCTTTTGTTCTAAAACATCACAAGCCCAATTTCTCCTTAAATCTTTTAGAGCAACATTTGGCCAGAACCTCCAAGCGATTTCCAAATCCCACTCTTCCCCAAACCAGCGGCAGCTCTTCAAAGCTTTATATGGGGAACATGCCGCTACCTGCCTGGTCTGCTGGAGTGTGAGTTCCTGAAGAGAGACATTCATCAGCAGTACAGGGGGTCGCTTTTTGATGGAGTGGCCCTGCCACGCTTCCATGCAGATCACTCCAGCTCCAGGCAAAACAGCAGTTGCGTGTCAGTACGGGAGCCATGCGTCATCCTTATTGATGGGCCTCCCTCTGCCGGTCCCTGCCGCTCTGGTCATGCGCTGGCATCGGCGTTTGCTCCAGTGGCACGTGCCGCACCGCTGAAAAGTCGAAGTGAGAGCAAACATCCACATACTGTATTTACTCTGCATTCGGCTGATGTATTGCGTGCCGTACAGAATGAGGGGAACATTGAGCACGAGTCACAGAAAGTAAATAAATCCACATGTGAGCGGTTGAATGGTGAAGCTACACCAGGGTTTGGTGATGCAATTTATCACAAGCATCAAACAGCATATGGCAGATTCTTAAACATGCCGTTTGTCATAACACAGGTAAAATCTCTGGTGGCTGGTTCTTTGTTCAGAAGAGTAGATCAATGACAAAAAATATCAACAGCAAAAAGATGTACTGTCTGTATGGCAATCCATCTATCTATGCATCTAAATAGTATCTAAATATATATTTTTTTAAATAAATATCTACATTAATTTATTTTAAAATGTACTTAATTCATTTAATTATATTTACATTGATACATCATATTGATACATTTTCAAATAAATTAATTAAAATATTAATTATGGATTATTTATTCCAAAAAAAGTTACTTGTTTTTTTTATTTATTTTTTAATTTCTAAAATTTATTAAATTAAAATGTATTTATTATTAACATTTATATTTAAATGATATATTTTAAATAAATAAATTAAAATGTTAATTGTGGGTTATTTAAAAATAATGTAAACTTATTTATTTCTAGATCAAATGGCAAAGATCACTTATCAATAGCAAAATATGTACTAAGAATTATTTATGCATATTTATATAATATATATTTTAAAATAAATTCATTTAAAATCTACAGTTATTATTTTTAATTTTAAAAAGTGTTTATTTATTCATTCATTCATTCATTCATTTACATTTCTTTATTTTTAAATACATTTATTAAAATATTTACATTTAATAAAGTGTTTTGTAATTATTACACGTATTTACGTTTAGATCAATGGTAAAGACAACTAACCAACAGCAAAATATTTATTTATTTATTTACATATTACAATGAATTGATTTAAACCTACATTA
Organism: Tor tambroides; assembly: GCA_021397915.2. NCBI lineage: Eukaryota > Metazoa > Chordata > Actinopteri > Cypriniformes > Cyprinidae > Tor > Tor tambroides. Next base: position 6,162 of record JAFVLL020039204.1, on the reverse strand, counting down.
ATTAAAAATGTTTAAATGCATTTTGATTTTTAAATTTATTATTATTTTATTTATAAACATATTCATAAATATTTACTTATTTATTTGTGTCTGTAATGTTGCTGCTTCTCAAAACCAATACCACTAAGCTCAAAAATTGCTTGCCGCAAAAAAAAAAAAAATAATAATAATTGCTCAGAACTGTATTCTTTAAATATTTACAAATGACAATATTTAAAATGCAAGCGTATTAATGTCAAAATAATTGTTACGATATCCATCAATTAACTTTTTTATATATACATTTTTGCATGCTGTCAGTCATGTATATGACATTTATATCAGTTATTGACTGTTTGTTGCAAAGTCCTGTTCATTTGAGAGCTCATTCAATCATCACACAGAGAATCTAGGCTTCCAGGCATTAAACATTGATTTCCTGGTTGACCTTTAACCCCTCTTGACAGTAGACCAACTTTTTAATGAATCAAAAAAAAGATCGCATGACAAGTGCAGCCTGATTCCCAATGATCCGACTGATTCATTTAAGCCAGTTCTTTTTGAAGAATCAGATATATGACCAAATGAAATACAGTACAAACATCCACCATCTGAAGTTTTGCAGGATTTTCCAGCAGGGTCGTTATGTGACCGTTTTTCCAGATTTCATACATCACTACCAGTTACTAGTTGCCAGAATCCTCGAGAAACATATTCATTTGCAATCTTTATTCTTCCACAAAAGCATCAAGGCTGTTTTAGGGAGTGTTTGTCGTGGTAATATCTCATTATAATGTCTCTACTCAGCACAAGGGGACAGGACACTCTCCATCAAAAACGATTATAAATCAAAAAGCCAGGAGTGTCTAGACACTCCAATGAGTAATTTGAAAGATAATATTTTAATTGCTTCCTACAAGTGTATTTTAGGCCAGATGATGCACTGCCTTGTCAGGAGGTTGGGTTTCTGAGAGCCTGTTTGCACTTAAAGAGATTCACCTAAAAAAATCAATCCTGTCACGTCATTTCAAACTTGAAAAACTTTGTCTCGGCTGAAGTTTTGACATAGATGATGATCATGAAGTCTCTTATGCTCATCGAGGCTGCATTTATTTGATCAAAAATACTGTAAAAACAGTAATCTTGTGAAATATTATTACTTTTTCTCTATTTGAATATATTGTAAAATGTCATTTATTCTTGTGATTCAGTGCTGAATTATCAGCATCATTACTCCAAAAGTTTTACTACTTTAATCTCATAAAGTCATAATATAACATATATAACAAAAGTAGGAATGTTTTGAGAATGAAGAGTATTAACAGATTAAAGTCGTAACATTATGTATTGGTCATTAAAGTCGTAACATTTTGAGATTTTAGAATATAGCTGTAACGTTAAAATATTACTAATCAAATAACATTACAACTTTATTCTAAAAATAAATAAAGTCATAGCATTAAAGGGTTACTCCACCCCAAAATGAAAATGTTGTCATTAATCACTTACCCTCATGTCGTTCCAAACCCGTAAAAGCTTCGTTTGTCTTCGGAACACAAATTAAGATATTTTTGATGCATTCTGACAGCTGTCTGACCCTCCCTTAGACAGCAATGGAATTAACACGATCAACGTCCAGAAACGTAGCGAGATCGGTAAAATAATCCATGTGACATCAGAGGTTCAACCGTAATTTTACGAAGCTACGAGAATACTTTTTGTATGCAAAGAAAACAATTTGTCTCTTCCGTGTCACCATAGCGCCATTTTGGCGAGTATCCACTGAACGCAAACTGCATAAGCTGTTCTGTGTCAGCTGCACCACACGGTACGTTGTTTTCGTTCAGATCAAAGCGTAAACGACGTAAACAGCGTATCCGTAAGCTGTTCTGTGTCAGCTGCGTCACTGCTGTTTGCGTGCAGTGGATACTCTCCAAAATGGTGCTACGGTGACTTGGAGGAATTGCTGAATGAAGTTGTTGGGTTTTTTTTCGTTTGCATACAAAAAGTATTTTCGTAGCTTCGTAAAATTACGGTTGAACCTCTGATGTCACATGGATTATTTTACCGATGTCCTTGTTACGTTTCTGGACGTTGATCGTGTTAGTTCCATTGCTGTCTATGGGAGGGTCAGACAGCTGTCAGAATGTATCAAAAATACTTAATTTGTGTTCCGAAGACAAACTAAGCTTTTACGGGTTTGGAACGACATGGGGGTAAGTGATTAATGACAACATTTTCATTTTGGGGTGGAGTAACCCTTTAACAGTTTAAAGTCATAATATTGGTCAAAGTTTTGAAAATAAAGTTGTAGCATTATGAGATAAAAGTGGTAATAGTTTTAGAATAAAGTAACATTATTTAAAAAAAAATACTATTTTAATTGCAAAATGTTGATTTTGTTCTAAAAATATAACTTTTTTAATCTCATAATATCTTAAGTAGTAATATTTTGAATATTTTGTGTTATAGCATTACCAGATTAAAGTCAATATATTAGTAAAAGTTGAGAATAGCCGTAACAGTAATAATATTTTTAGCATAAAGTTGCAGCATTACTGTAAAAACATTACTACTTTAATAAAATTACATTACAACTTTATTCTAAAAATAAATCAAGTCATAAAGTTTTGAAAAAAGTCCTAACATTGAGACTGAAGCAGTAATATTTTTAGAATAAAGTCAAAACATCACTAAAAAAATTACTACTTTATGTAATGCTAAGATTTTATTCTAAAAATAATACTATTTTAATCTCACAAAATCATAATACACGACAAAAGTAGTAATATTTTGAGAATAAATTCAAAATTAAGAAAATTAAGTCACTGCATTAGAAAATAAAAGTTATATTACAAATAAAGTTGCAAGGAAAGTAAAGAACAATTTTCTATGTTGTGTCAAACTCTCATTAAAGACAACTGCCAAGATTTGCAACCCAAGCACACAAACCACGCAAGTCAAAAAACAGAGCAGCGTCTATTTATCAAGCTGATGTACATATTTCACCCTGAGCACTGAACATTCACCTTCGTCCAAGTTCGTTTGACATTAGTGTACTAAATGGCACTGAGATTGTGTTTATTTAACATTAAGGTCTACAAATGAGGCCATCTGGAAGACATGAACATCGTAGATGGGGAATACTGATTTGTAATTGCATGAAATTACTTGGTAGTTTCTTCCCCTCTTCTGCGTGGGGGCAGCGAGGACTCATGAATATTTATCGTGTGTGGAGTTAAACGAGGTGAGCATAAACTAGGAGGTGACTAGCTGAATGCTAAAAACAAAGAGCTGTTAATGGCTGAGGTTACAACAAATAGACGACACGTGTGTGAAGTTGATTCAGCAAAATCAGCGTATTTAGATTCCTGAACAAATGACTCTTTGACAGCTTCTTTTTTATGGAATAGAAATATACAGCACAACCTAAATGAATCTTATGAGTTGATTCTTGACAGTGAATTTATATTAATTGTAATATTTTCATATATTATTTTAGCTGTAGTACTTGTTTTGTGCAAAAATGCTTGGTTTCTGTGCGAGATGTGCTTCATAAATCACTATGCTATAGATATATAATGAACAATTGACAGTAGATTGCGGACATTGCTTCGCTCAAAGAATTTTGCTAATGTGAACATACCTTCACTTGTGAGACTTAAATCAGTGTACTTACGAACTGGTTGTTTATTTGACAACGTTTAGTTTACACGTTTTGAGAATTTTGCAATCAAATGTCTTTTTCCCCAATGTTTCACGTATGGAATCATGAATGGAAACAGAATTAACAAGAGGAATCAGAATCTTTGGAAGTGACCGCTGAGTAAGCGATGCTTTATGAATCTCTACACTATTGATAATGGTGGACCACCTTCGCCAAAGAAATTTTGTCTAAAGTTGCAGTCACATTTACGATTGTTCAGTAAATTTGAGCTGGAAAAAAATCCAGTCATTTCAAAATGAATCCACACAATTCAAACAAAGGTTTCAAGTGTGTTGGTTTCTTCTGCATTGACCAACAGAAAACGTATTGGTTTTAAAGTGCGAAAGTAATAATAATGAACAATTGGCAATAGATAAATAGGCACTTTTTGTCAAAGAAATTTCAGAATTAACGAGTAATCAGAACATTTGAAGAGTACAGATGCAAAAGCCTCTAAGTACGTCTGACGTTTTTCTTTAAAATGATCATTTCTTTCTGGCTACTATGTATAGGTTTCTATGTTAGTACTGGTAATTCTGAATGGGTTGAGGCTGGGATTTAGCGCATTTGAAGTGAAAGTACTTGATGAACATGTACTATGTGTGGAGAGCATTCACTCAGTATCATTATCTCATTTTTGACCAAGATGGCTTTTACAGGCTTTTGCATTGGAACTCTTCATTTGGAAGTGACCTCTGAGTAAGCGATGCTTTATTCATCTCTACACTGTTGACAATGGATAATTTTGGCTAAAGTTGCGGTTACATTTATCATTGTTTGATGAATTTTCGCTGGCAAAATCCAGTCCTTTCAAAAGGAATCCACATGATTATAATTTTCACATGAGGATGAAAGATTTCACAACGGTTTCAAATTAGTCACGTGGATTCAGTTTTGCAAGCAAAATTTCTCTTATAGGTACAGTCACTTTTTACATTGTTCGGCTAATTTTCGCAGAAAAAATCCAGTTATTTCAAGAGTTATCCACATGAGAGTGAGTTCCCCATACAGATTTTGCAGTCCTTTCAAGTTGGTCATGTGGATTTGTCACGCTGAACAACAGAAATCTGCTTGGTTTGAAAGTGCGGAAGTGCTTGGCTTCGAATATCACTATACTATAGATAGTCCTGGGTAGTAACTAATTACATGTAATCTGGACTACATAATCAGATTCCAAAATTTAAGTACTTGTAATTAAAATATGTTACATTTTAAAATGCTCATAATCAGATTACAGTTACTTTTTGATGGATTACATGATTACATAAAAAGTAATCTAAAAGTAATCTAAAAAGTATTCAGAATACATTATCTAAAATGAGTAACCTAGATTACGTTACTAACTAATTTTTCATTATGTAATCCCAACATGTCCTCCAACCAATACGCCCGTATAGGTCGTTTGTCAAAATCCCTGAAATACGACCCATCGGAGCGTAAACTACATTTGCGCCTCTATCGAAAACAGGACACTTTCATATTAATGCTTTGTAGTCTTTTATCTGCATCATAATTTGGGTTTCGTGTAGCTCAGTCGGTAGAGCATTGCGTTATACAACGATATGCAATCATGTGATCATGGGTTTGATCCCAGAGAACACACATGCTCATAAAATGTATATGCACTATAAATCACAATTTTGTATGATTTCTGTGAGGGTAGGTTTAGAGGCGGGGTTAGGTGTGGTCATTAACCACCTAGTAAAATATGTGTGAATTGCCATGAGATCGGGCTGGACTGTGTAAAAATTCCACACATTGCAATTAAAGGAACATGCATTTTGATTGGTAATGACAGTCATACATCATGATGGATGCAACACGACACTCGCATTATTTTTACGCCCACTAGAGGGTGCTTAACTTTAAAACGTAAATATAGGTCGTAATAAGGTGATTGAATAATATAGGGTCGTTTTTTTGTTGGAGGACAGTCTCCTGACAATAGATAAATGGACCGTTTTTGTCCAAGAAATTCTGATAATATGAACATGCCTTTATTTGTGAAAATTAAATCATTGTACTTACAGACTGGTTGTTCATTTTCAGGTTTAATTTACACTTTTTGTACATTTCACAGCGGAATTCCATTTCTTTTTCCCAAATACTTCTTCCTAATGGAGTACTTTTGGAATTGTTTTGGAACCACACTTTTGGAACTGTACTAATGGAACCGTTACAGAACCGGAATCACAAAGCGGAATCGGAACCTTCGCTGTCCCAGATCCACAGCGTTTACCAAGATCCATCATCAACAATTCATTGTCAAAACACCAGTGATATCCTTGATCTTCCTCTTTTAAAAATGGGAAAAGTGGAACTCTTGCCTACAATTAATACCAATATCCTGTAGCGCAATGGAGCAGAAACAGTCTCAGCCCACCCAATTTACATCCCAGATGGACTGTGAAGAAGGGAATTTGTTGAAAGTAACAGAATGCGTGACCACAGCTTAAATATTAAGGCCGTGGATATAC
>JAFVLL020039201.1:0-14780 GCA_021397915.2 Tor tambroides | reverse complement strand
CGTCAGCGCCCTCTAGTGGCGAATGTGCGTCATTCAGCGCGTCTTCACTTTAACTCGCTCCGCTTTTCTTCTCATCTGTGCTCATTTAAATTAAACCGTTGCCTTTTTAAAGTTCTGTAATCATATGAGGCTGCATCGCAATTTTTCCATAAATAAACAGAATAAATTAATACGTTTGTTATAGGCTACTGTATAAGTTAGGCTGTTTTGTATTTTGTTTTGTATTCGCACTTGTGCTCCTAAATACATTTTCCAGTTCGCACACATCTATTTTTAGTCGCAAATGCGAGTGAAATGCTCGCACTGTCGAGCCCTGCTCATGTCGTTTTTGGACGACATGAGGATATTTTTGGTGAAATTTTTCTTTGATGCTATACAAACCTGTTTGGCAAAGTATATTAATTTATCATAATATAATGTCAAAATAGATTACCAAAAAAATGTGACTGAAACTTGTGAGGATTTTGGGGAAAAATGGGCCATGTCTTATGTTCTCACATGATCCAAAGAAACCATTCAAACCAAAAGCTTGAGAGAGACAGACAGTCAGCCCAAACAATGATGTCATTAGGGGGACATTTTTTTTCCTCTTCTATTAAGGGACGTGGATTTAGACTGTTGAGCCGTGGCGACAATGCAGGACCAAAAGACTATAATAGAATCCCCCAGCTGTTTCTCAAGAGTGGGGGAGACATAAAAAGAAGGAATGGAAAATAAATTATTCTGACTCTGGTTACGGTCGGTTAGTTTCTGGAAGGTGAACAGACATGAAGTATGACTGTAACATGGGAATGACGATATCTGTGCATTTTTTCAAAGGATTTAAGTAATCTAATACTAGAGGACATAAAACTTGTCATTGTAATAAACTTTTAGGGGACCACTGACTTTATCATAGAGTGTTTATTAGAATAATTGTTTAAAGATCTTTAAGGATTTCTCAATTTATTCTTTGGCTCAAGAAGAGCTCATGATATTTGACACAAAACATTGCATCTGTGCTGTATCTTTAGCTTTAAATGTATTGGACATTCTTGGACTAATCATGTAGAACATGACCTAATTGTACTGACAGTTGATGGTTTACAGCTCCTTAACTTGATCAGAGTTTTATAGAAATCTGTCGTTGGATGTTCCACTGATTAGTCATTGAGTTTGGTTTAGATTAGGTACTAGCAGATCCCAAGTTGTTCATTTGATTTTTTTCTCTGGTCCTCTACTGCCATCATGTGGTTACACCTGTTATTAATTATTTTTTCCTCAAGCTCTAGCTCTATGGCTCTAGCAAGCTCTCTTCAAATGTTATTTTAGTATTATATACTATTATAGTTTTTATTTATACTTTGAATTTACTGTTTTGCTATGTGCTTTTGACATTTTTAATAGTTTGTGTTTTAAAATATTAGGTAACACTTTATTTTAAGGTGTCCTTGTTACACTGGTTACATGCATGTACTATTATAGTAACAAATGATTATGCATAATTACATGTAAGTAGTCCTTTGCCAAACCCTAATCCCAACCATATAGTAAGTACATGTAGTTAATTAATATTACTCAGTACTTAAGTGTATAATTACATTGATTGTAGCAAGGACGCCTTAAAATAAAATGTAACCAAATATTACTATTGTATTTAGGTTTATTTTTTATTTCTGTTTTAGTTCCATTTAGTAATTTTATTGCTTCAACTTAAACTTATTTCAGTTATTTGCCAACATTTCATCTTTTTGATTTTCGTTAAAAAACTTTTTCAAGGTTATTTAAATTAACGAAAAATGTTTAAATTATTTTCTTATCCACATTACATTATTTTCCTCATCATATTTAGATTATATATTTGGCCTTTTCACCATTTTATAAATGGGACAAGAAATAATTTGTCCACCATCGATAGGTCAGAAAGCTGCACTTTTTTTTTTTTTGCACATTTTTGATGTTTAATATGTTAATATTGTATAATTTAATAATGTGATGCAGGATTTTGGACCAGTGAGGTCAATGTTGGTTAAAATGCTTCTGTTTGTTTTTCCGTACTTGGTTTAGTGTTGTTATTGTTAACTAAAAAAACGGTTTTCGTTAAATATAATACAACTGAAATAAAACATAAAATGTTGCTTTGGCAGGTAACTGAATTAATTTGAAGTTGAAGTACTAAAACTGAAGAAAAATAAAGTAAAAAAAAAAAAAAATCATGACAAAAGCACATAACAAAATGAATAGAATTTAACTAAAAATATAAAAATAAAAGTTAATTCAGAAAATGAAATATTATAATAGTATATAAATCATTCTAAAACACCACTGACCTGGTGGTTAGGACACGTTCCAGCATATAGTTTTCAAAGCAAAAATCAGGCTGCACAAAAACACAATGTTGAAACAATCCTCCAGTCAATTGAAAGCAATTTCATGTATTGATTTTCAGTGTGAGCTATTACTCACCATTTCCCGTTTGATCTTCCCTTTAGATAACCGTCATCTTCAAGTCCTACCATGACTGCACCGAGCAGAAGGTGTACCAGGCCACCACCGAGGACCTGCCGTCGGCGTTCCAGGACGGCACGCGAAGCGGTGGGAAAGGAGAGAGCCTGTGGATCGTGGAGGGTAGTGGAGGTCTAGGTATACGGCAAGTGAAGATCCACGCTCGCTACCTAGGCACATCCATCATTGTGCGGCAGGTCGGCCGCTACCTGACTTTCGCCATCCGCATGCCTGAGGACTTGGCTGAGGAGAACGGCGGCCTGCAGCTGTGTCTGCACGGCTGTCCACGCAGTGAGGTCATCAAAGCCCATGTGCTCAACCGGCAGCAAAACCGGCTTATGGGCGGCTGGTACGGGGAGGACGATGGCGGCGAGCTGCAGCCGGGCCTCTCGTCACACGTGGACATGTTGGAACGTGCGACCACAAAGTGTCGAGAGATGCTGCAGGTGGAGGATGTTTATTTCCAGTCGTGCGTGTTCGATCTCCTCACGACAGGAGATCCGGAGTTCTCCATGGCTGCGTATGGTGCCCTGGAGGACCTTAAGGCACTTCCGCCAAGCACTCTGAAACAAAGTTCACCCAGGACTCCACACATTTATAGTAGAGGAACAATAGTTACACCTTCTGTTTTCGCAGCTCTGCTTCTTATGCTGCTGTTGAACTGAAGGAGCTGGTCTAGACGCCAGCTTGAGGATGGATACCCACCAGCCAGACTGTTCTTCAACCATGAAACCCTCCTGGAAAAACAATCAAACTGACTTCAAACTGTCTGCGAGTGAGAGACAAATCCGAACGGACTCATTTCCATTTAAACATGCAGCGTTTCACTCTTCAAACGGATAATGGCAGAACACTTTCCGAATGTGAAATCGACACTCGCTCGAATCTGGAAAAGATGAAGGCAGCTAAGCTGCTTATCTTCTAGGTTTTCACCGATTAAAGAATGGAAACTCTACTACAGATGTGATGTTACTGGATGAAATTATTGTCAAAGACACATAGGATGTCCTCACATCTTCCTGAATCACACAAGTTTAGATGCACTTCAAACTTTCTACTATAAGAAAATATGTTATCTACACGGGATCCAACAACTACATGAAATGCTACCTATCCATATATTTTTGGGTCTGGGTCCATACAACCACACATTAAGCTACAGTCATGGTAGGAAAAGACTTCTTCAAGCTGCTCTGCTTATTAAGGAGAAAACAAAACAAATTCTTTATATAATAATATATTGAAAGAGTGTATATATGTGTTTTATATGTGTACATTCACTTGTGTATAGATGTTAATGTTTTAAATGTGATGTTTTGAAGCAGTTTCATCTAGTTAGATTTTTTTTTTTTTAGTTTGTATAAAACAACTAATATTTGCTGTATTATGTAATCTGTTGTTTTCACTATTAAAAAACAAAAATGAGTTGTGAGAATCTCAAGTCTTTTTTTTCCCTGACTTTTGACGCGTTCCACTCCATAGAGGGTGCTGTAGAGTTGCAAGTGTGAATAACTCAGCTTTTTTTTTTTTTTCTTTAAAACACTTTATTTCCTTATACCAGCAATAAAGTGTTGCAGGAACTTGTTGGAGTATTACCAGAATGTCTTTTTAGCTGCAGTTATGTAAACGATAATGTACAGTTAGCCATTTGTTATAGCAAAATATACCTGACAAGGTGATTAGTGCCTCACTTATTACACAGCTTCTTGCCAAATAAATATCTTGACATGAAAAAAATAATTCAAGGCGAAATTACCCTTGTTATATGGGAAGAAAAAGCAGCAAACTAATGCGAGAGACTTGATACTAGCATAGAAAAGTCGAACAAAATAGATTGCTTATGATGGTTATCAGACCGCTGAATGGCTCGATTGACCAATCAGAATCAAGAAATAAAATAATTGACGCGTTGCAACAAGTGCCAACCAATCAGAATCAAGATTTCAACAATTCAGCAGTATAAGCAAAGCCACTAGAAGGCAAGCCTGCAACCATTAGCCGAAAAAGCGTAACGGCTAAAGCTAACGCTTCTGGTCTGGCAGTACATGGGAAATAGACCTGAGGCCGTTTTTTTTTTATTCCGGTTCACTACGCTGAATAAACAGCTTTTTAGGCTTATCATTTAATGAATCGACAGCTTATCTGCTAATCTTCAACATGTTTTACGCTAAACAATACTTTTGAATTTAACTATTTTTAGAGTTTACCATGAAAAAAAAAATGCTGTTTTATAAGAGAAGTCACTGACTTTTTGCGACAGCTGGGATTCAGTTTACGGCACTTCTCATTCATTCCTATGATATCTGCAAACTGCGATTGTGTGTGTATATATAGATATATATATACCTAGATGCCTCATTAGCGACTGTTTCTATCATAGATATACGTAGATGCCTCATTAGCGACTGTTTCTATGGGTCGCTATACGTAAGCCTTTCACCATAGTAATCACTGAATATTCGAAAGATGCCACAATCCTGCACAGCCGATGGTCTGCAAACCTACAGTATGGTGAATGACGTCAAGTGGACTGTTCCAAGATGGTGGCCGCGTCTACGGTCGAATAGGGCGTCTATATAAGGCACACGTGATCTGAGTTAGCCGTTACACTTTCTCCAATAGTAAGTAATACCCTCTCATCTCCCTATAGTAAGACAATCTCTGGTATGAGCATAATTATAAAACAGATAGTTCTGGTCCTTGATTCTGATTGGTTGAGCTGTGTTCGAAGCTGCTGTAAATTACTCTACAAATATACACCTTTGTTTATGGTTGTATCCGAAATCACCCCCTAGACCCTCATTCACTATTCCCTACATTAGTCCACTCATACAGTTCACTTGAAGGAGAGAATGAAAACGAAGTAAGTGAATTCGGACACTGAGTGCACCGGAAGGACTGCCGCTTTTGCATAGGTTGCTTGCTGTTTAATAATCATTTGAAACGGGCAGCTCCAGTAGTAAGATTAAAGGATTTATCTTCAACTCTGTCAAATTATGTGTAAACCCTAGTTAAACAATTTAATAGTCAATTTACAACGAATTTGTACCTGTGTTGTATTATGCCGTGGACGAGCGCTTTTAAAATGGATGAATGGATGATTCACTGCAAGCGCCATCTTCTGGCGAGACGTGGGGATTCATTCGGCGTGCGACTCTCACAGTGCATTATGGGTTATCTCTAGCCATTGAGTGTACATTGGTTGTACACTCGTTTTTGCGGTGCATTGTGGGATTGAATGAGTGCACTCGAGAACGTCCACTATGGTTTCGGACACCACTAAAAATGGCTGTCCCCTCAAATAGTGCCCTATTTGAGGGTATAGGGGGTGATTTCGGATACAGTATATGTCTGTCTGTTGCTCAGCAACCACTTTGTTGCAACTACAACCGTTTCTGAGGAACTACATTGTTTATATTATAATATCATTACACTTTATTTGCTCTGTTTTATTTGGTGATACCTTACTTCACATGGAATAACTGTTTTATAAAAGCAATAAGCCCCGTGAAGCCGTGGTTTACAGTGAATTTATAACAGCATATGTGATTTTAGAAACTCCTCTTAACTGTTATATAAATTCACTGTAAACCAAGGCTTCTTTGAGCTTATTGCTTTAATTGTACACTTTAATATAACGTTTGTGGCCATTTTCAGTTGATATACAGATTTATTTTTTAAATTTTTTTTTTTACAGTTTACAACACAAACTAAACAACACAAAATCAAGGACTGACCGGTTAGCCAGCCATGAAAGCAGTTGACGTTTCCCCTTCACTTTTTCCAGCAATGGCGTTTCTGCGTCCACTGCTCATATTCCTGTTTCCATGATGTTAAGGACCCCTCAGGCCTCGGGTGGAAACTGGTATGAAATGACGGGGGTCGCGTGACAGAGATTAAAATGTCGTCAGTTTAACCACATTCATCATGCTAAACTAAGCATTTTCCAGTGCTGCCCTTCTCTTGTACTTTGCAGCTCTCGACACTCCATCACTCTCAAGTTTTAACTGAGTCCGATGTGAGGAGAAGTTCCTCACGCTAAGAGCTGTCAGAAGTCATCTTGTACATATAGTGCAGGCCTGTAGTTAACCTGCTGACAGCTATATGCTTCTGTTATTCCAGTACAGCACCTGGTTTTATTGTTTTTATATCACATTTTATTTGTTTTGTCTCATTACTGTCTTCTCGTGTTCCAGTCATTTAATTACTGTGCTCTTCATAGACCTACTCTGTTCTAGATACGGTATAATGAGGTATATAAACAAATGTATATAAAAAAGGACAATCCACTTTGTTCTTTGTTCACTTTGATCTAATAAACAAGGACAATTATTGGGCTAATGAATTAAGAAAAGCCTCTAGAGTGATTAATATTCTCACTGGAAAAATTAATTTGACATTAATAGGATATTTGGCAAGATAAATAGACAGCACAGGACATGTCCGCACGTTGATTGATAAATGGATAGATGGATGGCTCTCTTTAAACAAATGCCTTTTTAATTAATCAATTAGAAACCATAACCGCAAGCGTTTACAGTTTTACTGGATACATTAAAGCTGTAAGTGATTTTTATTTGGCATACCTCGCATAAAATGCTGCTACTTCATGACGGATATTGCTGAAGAAGATGTCTGAGAAATAAAATGCTTAGAAAACAGCAAATAAGAATTTGACTGACCTGCTTGGGTCAGCCAATCAGAAAATTTGTAGCTGGATCTTGGCTTGGGTTTGGGGCGGGGCTTCATTCATGTCTTGTTCGGGAAACCATTTAAATCATTTACAGTAACTTTCAAGTCAAACAAAATAAAAATCGACCGTATTAACTTTATTAAAACACGTTCCTATTGTTATTTTCCGCAATTCATGATTTAATGTTATTTTTAAAGAAAATGTTTGACTTTGCATGTCTTTGTAACCTTTCTTTGAGTTTTGCTCCCTACGAAACATTTCTTTGACGATTGACATCATTTAAGGATAATTTTCTTTCTTGTTGAAATGACAGCTTCATTTGGAAACATCTATTACTTAAGTGAAATTGGATGCAAATGCAGTTATATATCGATTTATTTCTAATATACATGTATATCTTTCATTGCTTTTAGGAACTTCTTTACTATTTTACTTTGTAGACAAAATAAGGTCATTTGTTCACTCTCAGATCTACAAGCCTGCATCTTGCATACGTAATGTGCTACATTTAGGATTTGTGTTGTATATTTGTTAATAAGTCTGCGCTACAGAACTTTTTAACAAATGGCCCCTCTACACCTCCAAGCCTGGAAAAACCAAGCTGGAAAATTAGGCATCTGTATCATAAATCTTGGAAAGTTATGATAATTTGCAATTCACTCCCTCATCAAAGGCAATATTACCCTAATTTATTATCTTCCCGCGTGTGAGGCGCTCAGAGGCCGTGGAGATAAGAGTCTATCAGGAGGAGGATTGATTTTCATTAACAGATTGTAATAAAGATGAACTGCTCGGCCCGCACACTGACCAAGAGCCACACTTTATTGTAATTGGGCCAATTTATTTCATGAGCCACTGCCTCCACTTTTTTTAGGCTCTCCCCTTTCTTTTCTCTCTCTCTCTCTCTCCCTCAGTTCATTACTGTAATGTTTCAACCACATCCTCATTTATTCTCTTCCCATATTTCAGCTGCCAGACAAACTGTATATTCACCATTTCATATGCCTATGGCTTCACAGTATGGATTATTTAGTTCTTTACCTACATTTTATTTTGTTTTGTAAAATGTAAGCTGTAACCATGTAATTGATTTAAGTCATTACCTAAATATTATGCAATCCACTTAAATTGAATGTGCAAGGCTGCCGGTGTCATAACTGGTATTTCTTATCACATTATTTTAATTCACATAATCGTAAACACAGGTTAGTAGTGAAAATAGTATTACTATTTACAGCAGTTTGATTTTCTTCTTGTTATTTTACTCAGTTGAAGTCTTGCACATTCAAAGAAAATAGATCATTTCCATGTTGCAAAATAAGGTGCATAAAAAGCCCAAAAATTCCATGGAAGGACTGTTTACAAAACTGATTCACTAGAAGAAAATTCACTTTCCAACTCTATATGTGAACAGGAAGAACCATTCTGAATGAACTAATTCACAAAAATGAACGTCTGATTGAAATAATTCACTAGAAGAAGATTCACTTTCCAACACTATACATGAACAGGAAGAACCGTTCTGGATGAACCAATTCATGAAAATGCACAGTCTTTGCAGTCCTACACTAAGTAAGAGAGAGGGCTGTTTAGGGTGAACTTGATTGACTAGAATGAATCTTACCAGCACTACATGAGAGAGAACCACTGAGAATGAGGACTTTCCACGTCTACACTGTAAAAAATGATCATGATTTTAATGGTAAAAAACTGTGAAAATGCTACAGTAAAAACCTGTTAAATGGTTAATGGAAAGTTCCTGTAAAATTTACAGGGAAAAACCGTAAACTGACGTTCCCAGAATTCCCTGCGTTGCATTTCAACTTCTGTTTGAATTTGACGTTTTTTTCTTTGAAATAACTGTTTCTTCTTAGTTTTTTCTTATCAGTTATGTTTATTAGGGTTGTATGTTATATCTAATGTTGT
Source organism: Tor tambroides (assembly GCA_021397915.2). NCBI lineage: Eukaryota > Metazoa > Chordata > Actinopteri > Cypriniformes > Cyprinidae > Tor > Tor tambroides. The sequence goes on along the minus strand of JAFVLL020039201.1, from coordinate 5,677 downwards.
TAAATTAATGTTTATAGCATATTTCAGTTTAATGAGTCTCACCATGATAGTGTTTTTAGTGTCAGTGAATGACACTGGGTAGCCTCTATATATGTTATTTAAAAAGCTGCTTGTGAGGGGCTTTGGTTCATCATGTGACTTTCTCATCACCACCTGCATCAGTGTATTTCAAAGGTACAAAACAGATTTCAGTACTTTAATAGGTTGGTATATTAACATTATATCAGTTAAAGAAATTACGGTATTTAACTGTAAATTTAAGTTAAAACCTAAAACGTTGTTACCGTATTTTTTACGGTAGAATTCCGGCAACCACAGCTAACAGTTTTTTACCATAAATTTTACGGAATTTTTTTTTACAGTGTACATATGAGCCGATTGATTAAATAAATCTAGATTAGAGGACTGTTCAGATAAATACAAAGTAGACAACAACTCCATAAAACAGTTTTGAAAGTTATGAAAGATTTAAGACCTTACACTGTAAAGACTATAAGTCTATCCCTTACAGCCTTGTTTTCAACCAGGTTAAAATTCAGTATGGCGTCTAACCTGATTAAGATCTATTAACAATTAACAAATAAAGTTTCGGTATCATGTTAAACAAGGAGGACTTTGTACTTACCTTAGGCTCAACAGAGTTAGATAAGAACCAACGACAAACAGACCTCATATTTAAATTTAAAATTTTATTGTAAAATTGAAAAAAAGAGAGAGAAAGAGAGAAGCCCATTAAGCGTTTCTTTTCGATGCATACATTTTTCTAAACATAACCAATAAATAGGCGATTCATAAACAGATTGTTGTCAGGAATAAATAAATAGATAAATAAATAAATAAATAAACAAACATGTTCATAAATTAATCAGCAAATCATTAGATGAGTAGGCGTAACCATAAAACAATGTAAGCAGCAAGTATTTGAGAAATGTTAACAGGATGTTTGGTTTCTCAGGCATTTATCTCGGACATGTCTTCTCTGTCTCAAAAAAGAAAGAAAAGGAAAATAAATAAACAGAAACATTGTCCATTTCTGTTGGTCATGCCACACCAATCACATCGCAGAGATAGATGGTGCACCTCTTGTCCTCTTTTCTCGGAAAATATCAAAAGAAAACAAGAAACATTAACAAGAAAACCAAAAACAACTGTAAACAGCATTGTCTCATCCAGGCTTTAAGAACAGCGCAGGGAGTGCCTGGCTCTCCCACTGCACATTTCACACAGCAAAATCAATACTCTTGATATATATTTCCTTACGCTTTGTGCTGAGAAAACCAGAACTTTAACATGATCTTTATAAAGCAAAAAAACCCGCCCCACCCCGAAACCCACCCGCCCACCAACTACTTTCCCCATAGAATCTGAGAAATGTGCTGCTGTTCCCTAATATACAGATTTCATATCTATAATAAGCTACTTTCCTTAGCATACAAACCATAGTTAAAGAATCATATTGTTAATATGAGTAGTACCTTTATAACACTTTAACCCCCCGAAGCATTCCCACCCTTGCCCCCCTTGAGCATGCTCACAGATCAAAGTTCGGCATGAAGATCTGAGGAACGAAACGTGAACGTGGTTTGAATGAGAAGAAAGCAAGTATGAAATGCTGGTGGTCTGGTTTCTTCAGAAATACCTGTAGTGCAAAACACCCCCCCTCGTTTCTGGCGCAAACGCAATTTGTATTAACGCCGTCGGTTCACTTTTCAACACATCAAGTTTCATTTTATATGCCTTTCCAATCTCATTTTTTTTCTTTCAAGCTGTAATGATATCATCCTTCAAACTTATTAAACTTCAGGCACTAGTTGCCATTTTTAATTTGTATTACACTTGCTTTTACATGCAGGCCAAATTTAATTTGATTTTAATAATTCACATCTGGCATGGAGAGATTCTGTGAGGAAGGCCCCTGCAACATGAGGTTATTAGAGCGCTGATGCCCGAGGGCTGCGTGTCTGTATATCACCACGTTCTGATATGCCACCACAGGACAGGAGAGGGAAGATGAAATGGAGAGAGTTCAGCAGAAAAAGGCCATTATAACCTGTGAATCGAATGCGATCCATTCCGCCGCGACCTGAGGCTAAAAAAACGGCTGTGATATACGGGCGACGTTAATGTTTTCCGGCAAAACTTATTTCTGACGTCTGCGAGATTAAACATTTAACATACAGATATATTTTTAGGTAAGACAAACAGGTCAAATAACCACAGTGGAAATCAAATGAGGTCAAAACATGTGCTTTTCTGTCCTACCTAGATTCTAGAGTTCTGTTTTTGCATCTATTTCTGTTTATTTGTGAATTCTGGGAGGACCTGAACTTCCTGTACTTCTGTGTCACTGTATTATCTGTAGTTTTGGCATATCTATGAAGGCAGTGCGGAATTGGCGAGCTGGCAAATGGTGAGAGTAGTATAACGGCAGCGTGGATAGAACGTAAAAATGTAAGAAAAAGGCAAACAAGAACTTTAAATGCATAGGAAAACAACTCGTTTCAAGAATACTGCCCATTTAATAGTTAAAGACCCTGTGAAATCATTTGATGAGTATCCACCATTTTCTTGCCGTAAAAATGGGTGCGGCCATTTGTAAATTCTATGAGTCTAGCTTCCGGTCTCATCCGTGTCCAGCGAATTTTAGCTGTACAAAAATTTGTGTCTAATGATATTATTTTAATGTATTATCTTAATTACGAACACACTGGTTTGTAGTGCAAACAGTTTTACCGTTTACTGCACGTTGTTATTCTTCTCGTTATGTATCTATAGCGGCTAATGAACCGGAAGTCTCACCCATAGGCTTACTTCCGCGTTGAAGAAAAAGGTGGATAGCGTTGATGCATTTCCCTTTAAAACAGGAAGTCAGGGCGTCAACTTATTTTAAATAGCCAATAGCCTTTAGTTTACATTACAGCCATAATGTGCTACTTATTACACTGCAAAAACTCTACTCTTAGGAAGTACTGCATCTAATTTTCCATTTAAAATATCTAAAAATAAATCTTTGATGAGACAAAATACACATATTAAAGATACATTTTATGAAAACATGTCTTAATCTATATAATTTTTTAGATATTTATCATATTTTTTACTGGAAAACAAGTAAAAAAGGACTAAACTAAACATCTTGCTGTGTCGTTACTTGTTTCGCATCTGATTGGACAAAAATTGGTAGTGCGTGATAAATCAGCATTTTTGGTCCATTTTCCAAGTGAAAAATGATTAATTGCGTATTGCTGGTAAAACGTAATTTAGTAACTTATTACTCTAGAATTGGCATCAAAGCTAACAAATATCCACCAATTCAGACTTCATTCTACAGCTTTTGATTGGACAACAATTTCTAATTTAATATTTAGGTTCGCTTTACCAGAAAACTGTAAATTTTAAATTTTGTGTGTTAGTTTTGTCAGCTAGCATTAGCCTCAGAGCTAACACACAAACTACGCGATTTTGATTTCACGGGGTCTTTAAGATTCTGGGTTGCAAGCGCTTTAGAGTAGTGTATATTTGCGACTTGTCTGAGAGCAAAGCAACAGCTGCGGTTAAGTACACCATCATGTCAGACTCGGTGGCTTTTTTTATTGATGGATCAGTTTGCTCCAACTGTAACCCCCCATGGCTGCTATTTGCAAGCTGTTCGTGAGCTCTTTACAGGCTGCTCATTAGACCTTTGCAGGCAGTTAGCGTCAAGCTAATCCATACCAGCCTAAGAAGCGTATTCTTAGAAATATGGGTCATTCGCAGATCCAACGAGTCGTCCCGCGGCGTTCTCTATATCTTAAACTCAATAATTAGCGAAATGAACTCTGTAAACGTCAATGTGGAATTGATTGTGCAGGTTTCCGAGGCTAAATTTGATTATTGTTTTGATGCTGCAAGATGGTCCCTGTAAAGTTCTGATGTGCTTCAGAGGTTGTAAGCAATAACAAGTGTGTCCCTTCAGTAGGTCTGTTACGAACCTCATTTTGTGGGCTGTGTAAGGGTTTAAGGCTTGGTATCTTTGTAACTGCTTGGTTTACTTATTAATGTGCTTTATCAGTTGATATTCAACATTTGGCACCAACTGTTTGATGAGTATGTTCTTGAAAGATGCACAAAATAGATGGATTTGAAAGGTCTGCTGGTCCCTCGTAATAGTAAAGTTGAGCGTTACTTCACGAAGCAGAGTTGTAGACCTGATAAAATCAAACTAGAACCACTTCACTTGAAAAATCACTGAAGTGGTGAACAAAAAAAAACTAAAATTTCCCATCCCTGTCAAGCAATAACTGTATTTTTTTTGTATTATTTACCAGTGCAATGGTACAGCTGTTTATATTGCGGATAGTTTGCGTTGAAGCCACAGGTACTTATTCTGCTCGATAAGTAAAGCTTTCGTCGGATAAATATGTTTGTTTGTGTGTACTGAATATCTACCCATGGTTTTGCTAAACCAGCAACACTTCGCACATGCATATATAGTTATACTCAGCATTTGTTCTCTGGAATATGGGCCTATTTCTGACATGGATGGATGATGGACAGTTTCCCCCCTTGCTTTTTTTTTTTCTTCATGGATGAAAATGGCTGAACATGCTCCTAACAATCTCCAATCCACATAGTCTACTCCACTAAAATAGTATAGCTTTTAAAATACTTTTTTTCTTCATTTTTTTTTCTATTTTGTTTAAATATTCTGAAACCCAGTAGCTATAAATGTAAAAGGAAAAGAAATCAAAATCCCTTTCCTCTTCCAACCTGAAGCGAATATTTATGCTTTTTTTTTCTTCTTCTTTAAACTTACGTCGTTAGTAGTAGTTTGTAGTATTAGTATTGTTATTAATACCATATATTTCTGTTGAGGAATAAAAATGTTTGGTCCTTTGGTCCCTTTGGGGTGAAAGATTTATCAGTTTCACTGAGGGCATGGAAACCTCTGTGACCACAGAATGTCCTGCGTTTGCTGAAAGACGGTGACAGAAGAAAAGGTAAGAGGAAAAGAGAAAGAAAGTCCACTAGCGGGACAAGAAGAGCTTTTTTTTCCACTGCATTTTTCCTTGGTCTTCAAGTTTAACCCTCATTTGTCCAGTGTAATAAAAGCCATAAGCGCCTCTTCCTTTAAATAGCATATGTGTGTATAATATGTATATAGAAATCGAAGTTGTTCTCGCTCGTTTTTTTTCTTTTTGTTTGTTGCTTGACTGACGGTGCGAAGCTCAGCGAGAGACAGGACATGTTGAGTTCTCTGTCTTTAGAGAGATCTTCCACTTGTCTTTCGTGCGCTGTGCCGAGTGTGGTTAGTCCACGGGTGCCGGTTCACCTGCAATACCGCCTCCTCTATCTTCATAAAATAAATGCTGATATGTCTTCAAAAAAATCCATTCAGGTTGTTCTTGTTTGTTTTGAAAGAAAAAGTTAAATTCCTTTTGAGATTTCACTCTTCAAATCCTGTAAAGAAAATGACATTCTAAATAATATCAAGAATGTATTCCTGTTAAAAATCATGTCTGGTGTCCAAAAGGGCTACCTGTGTTGTTGCCGAGAGCCCTGTGTGGGTTGGGCCCTGTCAGTACGGGCGGCTCGCATCCTTCGGCCGTTTTAACTGCACTTTCAACCTCTTCATGCCGATCTGAAAGCCGTTCATGGCCTGGATAGCAGCCTGTGCACTTGCTGGGTTGTCGAAGCT